>JBAKBP010026117.1:0-32235 GCA_037953745.1 Lithodes maja
TTGAACTTTTGTGGTCCCGTCCCTCCCTTCCCTTCCGGTTGACTTCCCTGTTTGCTTCCTTCCTTTCTCTTTAACTGCTTCGGAGGTTCTAGTTTCCTTAGGGCTTCGCCTTGGTGTCTCTGATCACTGATGAGTTGGCAGAGTCCACCTGGCGACAGGTGCTGCCGGCCAGGGCTCGCAAGGCTCGTTGCTGGAGGATAGGCACTATAGGGTTGCTTTGGGGTTTCTGACTCTCTTCTCTCTTCCCAGTGAGTGTGTCAGGTGACTACGCCGGCCCCGTTCTCCGTGGGACAAAGCTGCAGGACAAATGCCCGGGTTGTACAAGGTCCCTAGCTCAAAGCCGAGACCTGTCCCATCTCAATTGGCCGCATTCTGGGTTTCGTGGCCCTGCGGAGGTCTTTCTCCCTTTCGTTGCCAGGGGCACCTGGTAACCGCAGTATCTTCTTCCATGCTTTACCCCCTTTTCTCTTGCTATGGTGACGACTTATGCTTTTTTCCCTGTTCTTCCCTGTTTATGGCTTCTGCTTTAGTGGTTCCGGTGAGTGAGCCCCTTGTGGCATGCAGCCTGCCACTTGGGGGTCTGTTGTCTGGCTGTCAGTCCGGTTCACCGCGGGAGCACGGTGAGTCGGGGATGGTTTTGGGTGCTCTCGACCGGCCCGCTGAACTATCCCTCGGTCGTCGCTCGTCCCTCTCGTCCATTACCGTTCCGAATCCTTCTCCTACCCTTCCGTCTTCGTCACGTCTTTCTCCGCCCTCCACTACCCAGGATTTCATCTCCTCTCCTGTAGTTATTTCCGCGTCTTCCTCTTCTTCCTCTTCTCTCTCTAGTCTTGTCACCCTCGACCCTTTTCTGCCCTCCCTTCCTCGTTCTCTTTCCTCTTCTTCTCCAGTTTCGTCCTCTTCTCGTCCTCGCTCCTCGGTCCTCCCTATGTCCTCTCTTTGCACCTCCTTCCTTTACTAAGTTTTTCTCCATCCCTGCTTCTGCGCCTCTAGCCGGTGATGACCTCCTCTTCCACCTGCGTCTCCTTCAACAGGTGGGAAAGGACGTCACCTTCCACTCCCGCCATGATGCCTCCCGTCTTGTTACCGTCCAAAGCGAACTTCAGGCTACTGCTATGTCCTCTTTCGTCGATTGTTCTGGCACCCCCATCCCGGCTCAAAAAGATCAACGACTCAACTCCTGTACAGGGACTGTCCTGATCCCCGCTTCCATCCGTCTCGGGGGTCGTCCTTTCGCGGATTGCGCCGACCTCGTCAAGGACATCGTTGTCGCTCAAGACCACAAGGTGGTTAGTGTGGTGTGCTACACTATCCCTCCTCGCGACCTTCGCCGCCATCCCGCTAACATTGCCAAGATCTCTTTTGATGGACTTTCCCTTCCTGCCCATGTTATTGTCGGTGGTACTCGCCTCCCCGTGACTGCGTCTCTTCCCCGTCCACTCCAGTGTCGCAGCTGCTGGCGTTTCGGCCACCCGGCTAAGTTCTGCCGTACAGCCGCTGAGAGCCCACTCTGCCCGCGCTGTGCGCAGTCCGGACATGCCGTTGGCGAATGTCAGTCAACGTCCCAGTTCTGCCTTAATTGCCGCGGGTCTCATTCGGCCGACTCTAAGATTTGCCCCGTTCATCTGTTCGAGTCTGAGGTTGCTGTTCTCAAAGCGAGACACGGCCTTACGCTCACCGCAGCCCGCCAAGAGGCTCGTCGCTTGGGCTTCACCCCTCAGTCATTTTCCAAGACTCTGTCTCCTCCCTCCTCTTCTTTGCCTCCCTCTACCACGCCCCCCCCCTTTTTCTGGTTCCTCGGTTCCTTCCACCGCCTCCGCTCCCTCCGTCCCCCCGGTCGCACCGGTTTAGTCATCTGCCTCCCTTCCTTCTACCGGTGCTTCTCCTGGATTTTCTCCTTCCTCCTCTTCAGTCTCCTCCGTTCGTCCTTCCGTCTCTTCCTTTTCTGTCCCTTTGTCTAACACTTTCTCTGTTCTCAGTCCTTCTCCTACTTCTGCCCCTTCCTCTTGCTCTCTTCCTTGTTCCTCCTCTTCTAGTCTCCCTCCACGCTCTCACCGTTCCAAGCCTCCCCCCCGTTCTCCGTCATCTTCCTCTTCTAGTCGCCCCAAATCTCCTACTCGCTCTAAACTTCCCTTCTCCTCTACCAAACGGGCTCCTGTGCTCCGTTCTTCCTCGCCCGCTTCCTCTTTTAAACGTAAGGGTGGTCTCCGTGATGTGCGGTGCTCAAGTCCCTGCGAGAAGAAGAAGAAGTCGCCTCCTTCTCCTTCTGTTTCCCTTTCTCCTCTCTCCGTCCAGTCTCCTCCTCCTCCCGTCCCTGCATCCCTAGATTTCTCCTACGAAACCCTACCTCAGATTGACGAATTTATCCGTTCTTCCCACCCACCACCTTCTACTGTTCACGCCGAAGTTCATCCTACCCCCTCTTCTCTCCCCCCTACCCCTCTCCCGCCTTTCCCTCTCCCGCCTTCCCCTGCCCCGTCCTCTTCCTCCACTCCCCCTTCTGGCCTTCCTCCGGGCCCTCCTCCTCTTCCTCCTCCTGACCCTCCCCCTCTTCCTTCTCCTGCCCTTACCCCCTCCTTCTCTTCCCACCCGCCGTCCGTCCTTCCTCCCTCTTCCGGCCCTCCTCCTTCCTCTCCTCTTTCTCTGTTAGACCTCCCTATGCCCCCCGGTTTCCAGTCTTCCCCTTCAACGTCTTCTCCAATTCCTGCTCTTATTTCCCATCGTTAGCCTCTCTTGGCTATATTTTCCACCCACGGTGTTACCTGTATTTTGTAAATATGTTGTATATAGTGTACGTCTTTTCTTCCCTCTTGTACGCGTCTTTTTAATCTTTTTTGTCATTATAATGTCCATTTTACAATGGAACATTCGTAGTTTTGCAGCACATCGTGTTGATCTTCGTTACCTTATCTCTAGGTTTAGCCCACTTATTATTAGTTTACAAGAATCGCGTTTATCTAATGCCCCCTCCCCAATTCCTTTTTACTCCTATATAAGTTCTCCCCATTCCCAGTATGCTACTTGCCTCCTCGTACATCTTGATGTCCCAGTGTCTCAGTTAACTATCCGTACCTCTCTTAAATGCACGCTTGCCAGAGTGTTCCTTTCCCGCTGGCTTACAGTAGTTTCCATATACCTTTCCCCCTCGATCCCGCTCGATGTTCCAGAATTAAACAGGATCCTTTCTCTATTACCTCCACCTTTCCTCCTTTTAGGGGATTTTAATTGCAGGCATTCCCTGTGGGGTGACTCTACCGTTAATACACGGGGTCGTTCCCTTGAGGCTCTGATTCGTACACACGATTTATTTCTTTTAAACACTGGTTCCTCTACGCATTTTGATAGCGGCACCCGTACCTTCTCATGTATTGACTTGTCTCTGTGTTCCCCTACACTATCCTTGGATTTTACTTGGAAGGTCTTTAATGATTACTGTGCGACTGACCACTTCCCGATTGTCCTCTCCCCTACGTCTTACTCCCCAGTGCCACGCCCTCCCCGTTGGTGTTTCGATCGTGCCGACTGGACATCTTTCGCTGATCTCGCCGTTCCGTCTAATCCGACCCCTGCTTTCCCGGACCCTGATGCCATGCTTACCAGTTTCCTGATGTTTGTGCTCCATGCTGCCTATACTTGTATTCCACGCACTACTCGGAGTATGTCTTCTAAGTGTGTACCGTGGTGGACTGCTCAGTGCACTTCGGCTTTACGCAATAAAAGAGCCAAGTGGAAGAGTTTCCGTCGGAAAAAAGGCTCTCCATATGAGCGGGATGCGTATACTCTTTTCAAACAGGCTAATGCCGTCTTCCGTCGTACAATCCGCTCTGCTAAAAAATCTAGCTGGATGTCGTATGCCTCTACTATCAACGCAGATACACCTGTTCCGCAAGTCTGGGCTCGCGTCAGGAAGATTGCAGGGAAACATGCGCCTACGCCGGCCCCTGTCCTCCATACCAACACTGGCATTGTGGGCGATCCGTCTCTGGTGGCCAATATGTTGGGACAACATTTCAGTGATGTTAGCACTGGCTCCCATCTCCCGCCCTCCTTCCAGATGCATAAACGCCGTTCTGAACTTAGGCGACTTGACTTCGTCTTATCATCTGATCAGTTTTTCAATGCCCCCTTCTCCCGGGCTGAGCTTGAGTCTAGCCTGGGAGCCTGTAAGGATACATGTGAAGGCCCTGACGGTGTCCATTACTTGATGCTGAAGCACTTATCTCCACCTGCGCTTGGCTTTCTCTTGTCCATCTACAACCGTCTGTGGTCCACAGGCTTTTTTCCGGCTGGGTGGAGACATGCCATCCTTCTCCCATTCCTTAAGCCGGGTAAGTCGGGCCATGCACCAGCAGATTACCGTCCCATTGCCCTGGTCAGTTGTGTCGGCAAATTATTAGAACGCATGGTTCACTCCCGCTTAATGTGGCTCCTGGAATCAAGAAGCATCCTGTCACCTTTTCAATATGGCTTTCGCAAGGGCCGTAGTACTTTGGACCCATTATTGAGATTGGCGACTTCTATCCGCGATGCCTTTTCGGACACTAAGTCGGTTTTAGCTGTATTCTTCGATCTTGAAAAAGCGTATGATACTGCCTGGAAATACAACATCCTTCGTACCCTTTTACGTTCTGGTGTGTCTGGCAACATGGCGGTATTCTTGCAGAACTTTCTCCGTGATCGTACTTTCCGAGTCAAGCTTCAGAATACATTCTCACGAACATACCCCCAACACGACGGTGTCCCACAGGGTTGTGTTCTTAGTACCATCCTTTTTATCCTAGCTATTAATGGTATTATTTCTTCCCTCCCTCTTGGTGTCCGTGCTTCTTTGTATGTGGACGACTTCGCTATTTACGCTGTGGGTTTGGATATCGCTGCCCTACAACATCTCATGCAGCGGGCCATTGATGCAGCTGCGCAGTGGGCTACGGCCCATGGTTTTCGGTTTTCGCCCTCGAAATCTTGTGCCGTCGTCTTCACAAAACGCCATACAGTCCCGCATCCTGTTCTTACGTTGTATAACCGCCCTCTGCCTTACAGGTCCTCAGCTCCATTCTTGGGTCTCATTTTCGATACTCGGTTGACATGGTACCCGCACATTACTTCGTTACTGACCTCCACCACCCGACGGCTTCAACTCTTACAAACCCTTAGCCACTTGTCTTGGGGTGCGGACCGGACGACTCTTCTGCGCCTCCATACAACGCTTATTCTCTCCAAGATCGATTATGGCTGCCAGGTATATGCCTCCGCTGCGCGTACAAACCTTAAGCGCCTAGACTCCCTTCACCATCACGGTCTGCGCTTGTCGCTAGGGGCTTTTCGCTCTACTCCGGTTATTAGCCTTTATGCTGAGTCGGGTGTCCCACCGCTATCATCCAGGCGGGATAAACTGACCCTTCGATGTCATCTTCGCCTTCTGCAACACAGTTCGGCTGGTTTTCCTCCCACGGCTTGCGGCTTAGCCCCATCAGTGTCTGCTACTTCGTTCCCCGGTCGGGTCTCTGCTTTACTGGCCTCCTTCTCTTTTCCCATTCCATCGGTGCTACCCCTCCGACAGTCGGAGTTCCCCCCATGGCTACTCCCTCGCCCTACCGTTTGTACAGCTGCCCTCCCCCCCCTCTAAGGCCTCTTCAACCCCACAGTTGCTTTATGCTCAGTTTACGGAACATCTGCTACGCCACTCTTCAGCCGTTCCAGTGTACACTGATGGTTCCAAGACCTCCGCCGGTACAGGGTTTGCGGTTGTGTTCCCGGACCGGACCTTCCAACGTCACATCCAATCATGTGCTAGTGTCTTTACGGCCGAGTTATTTGCTATTTTATTTGCCCTACGTACTATTTTTTGTTCACACCTGCTTACCTTTGTAATTTTTAGTGACTCCCTTAGTGCTCTTCAGAGTATTCAGTCTCTTCCCGCTGTTAACCCCTTAGTGCTGGAGATTCAAGAATGGTTGTTCCGCATCGCTACTAAATTGAAGTCCCTGTCTTTCTGTTGGGTCCCGAGTCATGTTGGTGTGCCTGGCAATGAGCGGGTTGATTTTTTCGCCCGCTCTGCTATTACCTCTCACCGACTCGTGCCACGACGTATTCCTGCATCTGATTACTTCCCTCGTGTTACTCAATTACTACGTCAGCGCTGGCAGGACGAATGGACCTCCATGAGGGTGTCTGATGTCAAACTGCGTTCTGTCAAACCTTCCGTCCTCCCTTGGAAGTCTTCCTCTCATCGCAATCGTCGATGGGAGACCGCTCTAGCCCGTCTTCGGCTCGGCCACACCAGGCTCACGCATGGTCATTTGATGTCCTGTGATGTCCCCACGCTCTGTCCTTGCTGCCATATTCCAGTGTCTGTCCAGCATCTCCTGATCGACTGTCCGCGTTTCTCCAATGCCCGACGGCAGGCATTCCCCTTCATATCCTCCCTTAATCGCCCCCTTGTCTTAGCCGATTTGCTCGGAGAGTCCCCCACTTTCTCCCTCCCACATCTTATGCGGTTTCTCCTCCATACCCGTCTCCTTCAGCTTCTTTAATTAGTGTTTCCTAGTCTTCTTCTCCTCTACTCCGTCGTGCGCCCTGCCCCACAACACCTCCGATGTTTGTTTTTTTTTCCACAAAGTTTCTTTTGGTGCCACATAGTCTTTTTAGGCTTGGTGCGAATCCCTATTTTAATAATAATAATTAGAAGTTATTGACATTAGAAGTTATTGACATTAGAAGTTATTGATAGAATTCATACCATGCCGAAAATTACCTAGTCGCATAGCTTCAACTTTTCAACTTTGTATACTATTTGCATTTAGATTTAGTATAATGTAAAAGTTGCAAAATAAACAAACCAAAACTGGGACTGACTTTGCTTTATTATAGATTTGCATGCGAGACGGATTTGTTGCAAATTGTAATTCATAAATATTTATTCAGTGAATTTTTTGATTGTTATTTTTTTTGGTTTGGGCTCAGTCTCTAGTTGGCCACCCCCAGCTTAAACAAAATAAAGTGGAATGCGTCTAGATAGATATTTTAATGAATCTCGGCTCTACTCACACTAGTTAAATATATTTTGATAGAACTAAACTTATAGATTCCCTTATATTCCTCCTTTCAATACTAATGTTAGAATTGGGCCCTAAATGTATTAGTTTGCTTTAGAATTTAAATATGGACTTTCCAGAAAAATAACTCTGTAAATTGTTCAGTAATAATTCATATTCACATTTTATTAGTTTTTAAGTCTAAATTAATTTATCCAAATTCCATCCCCCCTCGCACAATGTAACCTAAATTAATATTTTCTTTATAAATATACAGACTGTTGATGAACTGCATACTTGAAGTATATACAAATTGACTGTTAATGTGAACGTAAAACTTGCCTTTCAAATAGTAGTACAGTAATATCTATAATAAGCGTTTATTCATGACTAAAAAATGTGCACTAAAGTACATTACTTTTGGGCTAGAGCTAGGTTCCAATACAAACTCTTAGTAGACCGGTTTTGATTAAAGTAAATAGTTGCATACATGGATTATTTTTATGGTCAATTATTGACTAATATTAAATTTTGTCAATCATTTTAAGCACTTTTAACTAAGTTTTTTTGTATGTTAGTTTTGGTTTGTTTAGTTTGCAAGTTTTAAATTTTAATGTATAATATAGGCTGCTCTGGCACATGCCCTTTTTTTCCTATCCATTTACTATGTCCCAATCCCCACTTTTCCTAAAAATTTTTCCTTTCATTTTTTCAGTTTCATTTTTTTTTTTTTTTTACCATTCGATATATTTACTTATCCTTTTTTTTACCTTCCATATTTTTACTTCCTTTTTTTTTTACTATTCCATATTTTTACTTTTCCTATTTTTTACCATTCGATAATTTTACTTTTCCTATATATATATATATATATATATATATATAATATATATTTTTTTTTTATCGTTCCATATATTAGGGATTTGTACTCACACCTGGCGGATGTTATAGGCTATGTTATGGATATGCAGGCAAATTATGTATGTACAGTATATACATAACTCTTGCACACCACATTTTTTATATATATATATATATATATATATATACACATAACTTGCACACATGTTTTATATATATATATATATATATATATATATATATATACAGTATATATTTATATACAGTATATAGTATATATATATTATTTTATTTTTATTGGTGGTGGCCAATTCGAGACAGCCCATAAAGGGACATCACAAAGCCACCAAAACTAAAAATTAGAATGTAAAGCTTGCAAAAGTAAATGACTAACGACAATATAAAGACAGATAAAATTATTACATTAAAAACTAATTTGGCAATTCTTTCGGTGTGTGATAACCCAGGTTTGAATCCCGGTGGATCACATAAATGCTTTTATTAATTTCATTGGAGGTGCTTGGTGGTGTGGTGAAATTAATAAAAAGTAGATTCAGTGTGCATCAGAGTTCTTAAAGTTTCATAATGTTCTTCCCAGGAAACCTCTTGATCATCGCTGAAGACATTGATCGAGAAGCCCTGAGCACACTGGTCGTCAACCGCCTCCAGATCGCTGCTGTGAAGGCCCCCGGCTTTGGTGACAACCGCAAGAACACCATTCAGGATATTGCCATCTCCACCTGGGCCACAGTCTTCAACGATGAGGCCAGCATGATTAAGATTGAAGATGTTCAGGTTGGTTACACTATATTTTATGTCCCTTAAGGTGAGATGGCTATATATATTTGACCATTTGTATCTTTTATCTTTTTTAGTTTCCTCCCTAGAACTCCAAGCTTAAAAAATAACACCCGAAGACCCCCCTTGAAGATTAATTGAATTTTTTTTGCAGGTACATGATCTTGGTACAGTTAGGGAGGTTCAGATCACCAAAGACGACACCCTGTTACTGTGAGGTAATGGCAAGGCCTCGGACATTGACCGCCAGGTGGCCCAGATACGGGAACAGCTGGAGGAAAGCAGCTCCGAGTACGAGAAGGAAAAGTTGCAGGAACGGATGGCGCGTCTTTCCAGCGGTGTGGCGGTGGTTCCAGGTGGTGTGGCGGTGGTTCCAGGTGGTGTGGCCACACCGCCACACCGCGGTGTGGCGGCTCATCGGAAGTTGAGGTCAATGAGAAGAAGGATCGTGTGAACGATGCCCTGTGCGCCACAAGGGCGGCAGTCGAGGAAGGCATTGTCCCTGGTGGTGGTGTGGCGTAATCTGCTGCCTATCTGCGCTGGATGCCCTCACCCCAGGCAATGAGGACCAGAAGATGGGTATCGACATTATACGCAAGGTCATCAAAACCCCTTGCCGCATCATAGCCCAGAACGCCGGGGTGGACGCAGCCGTTATTGTCAACAAGGTGGAGGAGGGTGAGGGAGACTTTGGTTATGATGCCGCCAATGGAACATTCGTCAACATGGTGGAGTCCGGAATTATTGATCCCACAAAGGTAAGTCCACAATTTAATTTTCTATATTCTATAGCTTTTTCAACCCAATCCTTACTGAATTCATATGCCTTGGCATAGAAAATATATACAATTTCAATGGTTAAATTCTATTCATGAAAAAACGCCTAATGTTCAGGACCACCCCTCCTCGGGAATTACGGCGTCTGGCAAAATCTAGCTGGCAATATTATCCCAAGGATTCAATTTAAAAGATGTATGCCGTCTAAAATCATATTTAGTTATGACAAGACGGTGAACATGTATTTTGTGTGAGTAGGTGGTGAGGACGGCCCTGACTGACGCTGGTGGTGTGGCGTCGCTGCTGATCACCGCCGAGGCAGTCATCACAGAGTTGCCCAAGGAGGAACCAGCTGGTGGCAGCATGGGAGGAATGGGTGGAATGGGGGGAATGATGTAAACCAATTAGCAGTGTAGTTATTTACATGGAAAATTATTCATATAGTCATATAGTTATTTACCAGGTACAGTAATTGCAATTTGTATGGTGTCCTCTTTAACTTTGATAAAGATGAGGATGTTCGGCCAGGCAGCTTAGGGAACAACAACAACTTGGATATGTGGTGATGGGCTGGTGTATCAGAGTGAGAACTGAGCGATCTCTGCCATACCCATAGCTTACTCTGACTGTTCCTTTTTACTTATATATTTTCTAGATCTCAAGTGACGGCGTCTCTTGCGTAGATTGACCTCCTAATCTACCAAGATTGGAAGCCAAAGCGTCACATCTTTCCTTTGCCCCTCAACTTTCTCTTCATAATTGCTGAGGGGCACAGGGCCCTGGGTGGGGCTTTGGTTTCCCGGGCGTTTCCGCACCCTCCTCAGCTCCCTGCCATGGAGTGGCTTCAGTCACCCAGGCTTTATTGTGGTCAGCAGGGAGGGTTCTGTGGGGGCGCTCAGTTATGGCCTTGGCCTTGCTCGGGGCCTTGGGGCTGTTCGGCCAGGCAGCTTGGGGAAAAACAACAACAACAACTTGGATAAACAGTACACCATCTATATCTATGAGTATATAGATAGATGGTGTACTCTTTATCCAAATTAAAAAAATGCAATGGATAGCAAGTATATGGTATAAAAATCCAGCTGAATAGAATGGAGTTAATAAGATAACATGCAGGTTAAAGCCTTTGACAAATTTTCAGTGTATATCTCATAATTGGTGTGAAGAAGCATTACATGAACGCCTTGTGTACCGGGGACGTCTTTTACATTCTATTTTAGCTATATTAGACGATATGCAGTTTCAAAAGGAACTGTGGTATTAAACAAGGTCAAGTCAGATAGTTCAAAGCCTGTTAAATGTTGGAGACCCTTTATAAGCTGAATAAAATCGTCTAACAGTGGCCAGAATAAAGTTAAAAGGACGCCACCGGTACAGAAGGGGTTAAGTTCGTCAAAGGCTGCACCTTAAGTGTTATCTTTCCATTATTTACGGTTATAGTACTTCACAAAGAGGACTATAATTATGGTAATGGATTACTGGAGCAAGCTGGTCAAATTAAAGTTTTATATAATTTAAGGTAGGCCTATAGGGAGGGAGGGGATGTAGCTTGAGTAGAAAAACGGGATAGTATATATGAACCGGCAAACCTTTATCAAGGGTTTTGGTGCAGCTCCGGTGTAGGTCAAATGCAACTAAAGTTAGGTGTGAAAGGCTTGGTATAGATACTTTTCATATTGGCAATTATGACAGTGTATAAGTGAATGAAGTAGTGATTGGCATTATTGTACCGATACTTAAGAGTACCGTACTGTAGCAAGTTATGAAAACTGAAAATACCTACACTGGGTTTTGGGAACAAGTATTGGTATCCATGTAAAGGCCTCCCTCGATTTACGATTGGGTTACGTTCCTGATCTTAATTCCTACTGTACCATAGGGTACAGTAATAAAAGTCCTTCCCCAGTCCCTCCCAAGCAATGTGGTCAAAATGGCAAGATATAACAACCTCCCATCTCAAAAGATAGAGGAATACTGGCTCTCCCAGCCTGCAGAGGCTTGGATATAAGCTGAGAAGTGTTGCCAACTCTAGAGCAGTGCTCAAACGGTCGTGGTACCAGGCACTGCCTGATACTGGCAGTTACAAGGATCTTCTATTACTGACGGCTCTCTGCCTGATACTGGCAGTTACAAGGATCTTATATTACTGACGGCTCTCTGCCGTCGCTGGGACTGGGGAATGATTTATCTACTGACGGCAGGGAGCCGGGGCTGGTACTGAACGGGTTAAATAGGAAAATCGTATAGCAAACCCTAAAATTAATGGGTAAATAAAGATGCATTCTCGGACAACCCAAAATCCAAACAATCCCCTAAAAACCTATTATAATTTTGTAAATTGGGGCATTGGATAGTGAGGGAGGCTTGTATCACTTTGGCATTTGGCACTGAATTAGTTGCATGGGGGGATAGTATTCATGCTGCACAAGGAACAGATTTTTTGTTAATCATTCCAGAATTGTCCTGCTTGGTATTTCTGAACGATAATCCATTTTCATCCACACATCATCTCATGAGCATAAATGTTATGTTGTGGCTTGACTACTGTGTTACTTTAACACTCCACGAGCGGCGAGGTCGGTAATTTCTACCTGCCAAGCGGGTGGTTTTATCCTAAACTAGCCTATTTTCCGTGCTCTTTTTCATGCATAAACAAGAGCCAGAGCGTAATACAATTATGTATCCGTGAAAGGGCGATAATTGAGCTTTCCAATGACACCAGAACCATCCTTCTACGACCACGGGTTCTCTTGCAACGATCGTGCAACACGAAGGACAAATCCCTAAAATACGGTAATTTCCTTACATAATTACCTGTCTAGCGAGGTAGTGGGTGTGGATGTGTGTGGAGGGGATGTTAGTCGCGGCGCGGGAGCCGTGCCGAACGGTCAGAGTCAACCTATGCTCCTCCCACCACTCGTCTCTCTCTCTGAGCCAATTATGTGCTCAAAATTGCATACCGCCTAAGTCGGGCCCCGCCACATAGTCCTTGGTTCTCTAGACCGCCTTAAGTCGGGCCCTTCTAATAAGGGGTTAAGGGTTGAATGTTTGTACAAAGTGTAGATAAGATCGTAATGTACTGTAGAAAAAAAAAAACATTTATAATGATAAAGTTTGAGTTTTTTAAGTATTGTATTCTTCTAAACCTGTAAGATTGTTGACTGAGCAAATATATAGTAATTTTACTGATTGAAGAGTATCCCCTGAATTTAGCCACACATAAAAATAATTTATAACCTGTGAATTCACTTGTGTATGCTATTTATCACAGGCAATAGAATAATATTTCTTGCATATTCTTTTTCATATCCTTACATTTGTAATGCATAAGTACGCAGAATTTCGGTGTGAGTATCCTAGGTTCGAGTCCTTGGAGTGCCACATGTATTTGTTGATATCATTAATTGAGTCTGCTGCTGATCAAAGGGTTGGGAGGTCAAACCCACTGTCAAAATGTTATTGGTAGATGTCAAGCCCGGGCAACTTGACCTAGCAATTAGTGACAAACCCCTATTGTTCATATCCACCCCTTCACGGGAATTACGGCGTCTAGCAAAAAAAAACACTCGCACAATTTTGTGTAGTTGAAGTTTATAAAGCTGTGAAAATCTGAAGGAGAAACCCAGGTGAAAAGGGTATGCCATCACATTTGATCATATTAAACAAGTCTTTGATCTATATCTAAATATTGCCCGACGCCGTGATCCCCGAAGGGGTGGCCATGAACGAACTGCCCCATGCACCTCTTTCCCCAGTCAGTCTACGTCCCTCCCCCCAACCAGCACCGCCTTCGTTCATGTACTTCCTCACTCCATCCTTCCACCTCTCTATCGGTCTAGTTCTCCCTCTCTGTCCCTCCACCTCGCTCTCGTACACCCTCTTAGTCATTCTCTCGCTTTCCATAAGTTTCATATGGCCGAACCATCTCAAGTTGTTCCTTTTCACACTTTCCAGCACATCTACCTCCACACCACACCTCCTTCTTACTTCCTCATTAGTCTGTCTATCCCTCCATGTAACTCCGCATGCACTTCTTAAGTAATTCATTTCCACTGCTCTCACTCTTGGTCTGAGTCTCTCAACCAACGTCCATGCTTCACTTCCGTAAGTCAGTGTCGGGATTACCACACTGCCATGCAAGGACTTCTTCACTTCCATACTGACCACCCTATTTCTTGTTACTGCTTTCAGCGTTCCTACAACCCTCTTCCCCTGTTGTACCCTCTCCCGCACTTCTTCATCCATAGTCCCATCTTTACTCAACACACTGCCCAGATCCTTAAAAGAGTTGACGATCTCCATAGCCTGACCGTTCAGCTTCACCTCACACTCTGTGACTTCACCCCTTTCGAAGACCATAACCTTGCTCTTCCCCGCATTTACCTTCAAATAACGTTTTTCGCACACTGTTCCAAACTCATTTACCAGACCCTGCAACTCCCATTCATTATCACTCATCAGAACTGTATCATCCGTAAACAGCAGTATAGGTAGCTTCCACTCAATTTCCTCCCTTTTCAGCGATACACCAACATCCACTGCTCTTGATAGTATTTCTTTCATGACTCCATCCATATATACAGTAAACAACCACGGGGACATCACACACCCGTTTCAAACCA
Source organism: Lithodes maja (assembly GCA_037953745.1). Taxonomy (NCBI): domain Eukaryota; kingdom Metazoa; phylum Arthropoda; class Malacostraca; order Decapoda; family Lithodidae; genus Lithodes; species Lithodes maja. The sequence goes on from JBAKBP010026117.1 coordinate 14,093, forward strand.
ACACTCAGGTCAAAGAACTCGCTCTGCTCACTCTCCACACATACTGCCGCCTTTGCACCCTCATACATGCTCTTCACTGCTTTCAGCAACTTGCCATCTACTCCGTATATTCTAAGTACTTTCCACAAACCTTCTCTATCCACTCTGTCATAGGCCTTCTCCAAATCCATAAAGGCAACATACACCTTTTCTTTCTTCTCCAGATATTTCTCCACAGCACAATTTAGGGTAAAAATCTGATCTACACATCCTCTTCCCTTCCTAAAACCTCCCTGCTCGTCGCCTATCCATTTCTCTGTTCTCACTCTCACTCTCTCAATCACTACCGTGCTGTATACCTTCCCTACTAGGCTTAGAAGACATATTCCTCGGTGGTTACCACACACTCCTCTTTCCCCTTTGCCCTTATATAGGGGGACTATTATGCCAGTCTTCCAGTCATCGGGTGCACTCCCCTTCTCCCATGCTAGTTTGCACATTTTCCATACCCATTCGATCACTATCTCACCACCATACCTCAACATTTCCCCACACACTCCATCTGTTTCTGGTGCTTTCCCCAACTTCACTCTTTTCATGGCTTCCCACACTTCTGACCTCCTGATCCCCCCCACCTCCACCACTACTTCTCTTCTTCTCCTTCCCATACCATAATCCAGCTATGTTTGCTGGCTCTTCATTCCTTACATTTAGCAACTCATTGAAGTACAGTACTCCTTCCATCTTTCGATTCTCTCTTGCTTCTCGGCTAGCATTCTCCCATTCTTATCTTTCACACCCTTACTGTTTCCCTTGCTACCTTCCCTAACTTTCTTGACTTCTTTCCAGAACAGTTTCTTACTCTCCCTCCATTTTACACTCAGAATGTAATCATTCAGTGAGGAATGAAGAGATACAGTAGTAATATTTGATCAGGTTTATGTGAATTCCCATTGATTTTGGATACATAGGTTTTTGCTGTATTTGACAACTTTAGGTTCACCTATGTTACTTTTCTATCTATTGTCAAGTGCCATGATCCCCGAAGGGGTGCCCACAAATTAATTGCCCCCATGCACCTCTGTCACATCAGCCGACCCCCCTCCTCCCAACCAACACCGCTTTCACTCGTGTGCCTCTCAATTCCATCCTTCCACCTCACTTGCAGTCTGCCTCTCCATCTTTGTCCTTCCACCTCGCTCACGTACAGTCAATCATTGTCTCGCTTCCCATACGTTCCACATGGCTGCACCATCTCAAGGTGTTTTTTTTCACACTTTCCAGCTCATCCACATCACACCGCTCTCTTACTTCCCCATTTGTCTGTCTATCCCTCCATGTAACCCCACATGCACTTCTCAAGTAACTCATTTCCACCCCTCCCACTCTTGATTTGTGCCTCTCCAACAACATCCATGCTTTACTCCCGTACATCAATTTCGGGATTACCACACTATCATGCAAGGAAATTTTTGCTTCCATGCTGACCACCCTATTTCTTTCCTACAGCCCTCTTCCCCTGTTGCTTTTGAGGTATTTTATTTAGTTCTATAATTTTGGTGTATGCTAATTTATACCGGTACACAATTCTATATTTATTTTCACTGATTTATTAAGCATAGGAGTATTCTGCAATATACAATGATGACTAAGTGATCCCCCAACAGGAACTAATAGACTGATTGATCCATATCTGATAATGTTCATATTTCATCAGTCCTTCAATTTATTATCATGAAGATTTGACTTAAAGAATTTCATTGACAGGTCGGCGATGATGGAGTCCTTACAGTCAACGATAGAATGCACTCCAAGTAACTTTAGGTAAGCATTTTTATTTATTTATTTTCCCGAGTACTGTACTGTATATAGAAGCTGCATACATTTTGGCTTGTGAAGAACCCAAGTAATTTGTAAATAATTTCATAGCGAAATGCTTAGTGCGCGGAATTTCAGTGTGAGTATCCTAGGTTTGAGTCCTTGAAGTACCACATATATTCATTACTTTCATTGATTCTATAAGTTAGGTTTATTTGTAAATTAATTGGTGGATTGGTGAAAACCAATATGAATTATTGTCTAACACTGACCAAGTGAGGGGCTCACAAGGGTCTCGATTTATCACTTGCCTCTCTCATATTGGATTAAACATTGAAGGAAATTATCTTTTATTTATAAATTATTATTTTGCTTAAGCTTTGTTTCCACATAGCGATTTTGATAAGTTTTTATCTTTTTACTGTGTTCGTCTAAAGTTTTGGTTTGTTTATTTTGCCAATTTTACATTATAATATCCTAGTCATACATTATAGAGGTAGAAGAGTTCAATATTTAACGATGAATATTTATATAATTCAGTGAATCAAATGATCCTGCAGATCCAATTCTGAAACTTTAAAAATTATCAAAGTAAATTTAATATATTTTGCACTTCTTAAAACGTGTCTGATATCTGTTTCAGGTGTGGTGTTGGCAATAGACTGGAGGTGGATGATTGGATAAGGATGGTTAACCCTTTATAATTAACTAAAGGTAAGTTTGGGCTTATTGTTTACCCTTTTATGTTTATTTATTTACTTATTGATATATTTTACTGCTTTGATGAATTGTAATGGTTAGTGTTTGAAATCTATATGTGGTAACCCAGGTTCAATTCCCGGTGGATCACAAATGCTTTCTTTCATTCATTTCTTTGAGAGGTATTTGTTGTTGGAGTGAAATTATTAAAAATAGATTATGATTATTATTTTTTTAATAACTAGCTTCCTTTAACCATCTTCCCCTGTTGCTTTTGAAGGTCTTTTATTCAGTTCTTTACTTTTGGTGTATACTAATTGATACACAAATATATATATTTATTATCACTGTGATTTATTAAGCATACTAAGAGTATTGAGCGTTATTTCCACATAGCGATTTTGATTAGTGCTTGTGTCGTCCCAGTTTTTGGTTTGTTTATTTTGCAAGTTTTACAATATAATATAAAATGATGACTAAGTGGTCCCCCAACAGGAAAATATGACTGATTGATCCATATCTGATAATGTTCATATTTCATCAGTCTTTCAATTTATTACCATGGATGTCTGACTTAGGAATTTCATTAACAGGTCGGCTGTGATGGAGTCCTTACAGTCAACGAGGGAATGCACTCCAACAAACTTTAGGTAAGCATTTAAAACATAAAACAAAAAATTTCACTGTATATAGTAGCTGCATTAAATTTTGTTTATGAAGAACCCAATTAATATGTAATTCTTAGATTGATAAATTATGTATGTATATATTTGGGACATACCCCATAGCTGGGGGTGGCCGACTCGAGACAGGGTCAACACGACACGACACTACACGACACTACACGAATAAAAAAATTCAAATCCACACACATTTAGGTCGCCCAGGAAAAGACCCAGTGACCAGGGATCACTAAGGGCACTCCAGCACTGCCCCGACCTCCCGGAGGAGTTCCGGTCTCAGCAGGCAGACATACAGCAGAGCACACGACAGTGCCCACCCAGCACGTATCCAGGCATGACCCTTCATATACTGTATACTGGCTCCCCGGGCCAAGCGCTTGACCGACTATTATCTAGTCCAACTGGCACCCGATCCCCTCTCCCAAACGACCGCGTTTACACTCCTCTATTCACTAGCATTCTCCATTCATCCCTATTTATTACCACTTCTCTTGCCTGATCTATAGTCATTCCTCTATCTTCCAACGCTTCTCCTACACAGTTTCTCCATCAATGGTCTTTATCAATTGGCAATCTGCCATTGGTATAATTATAGTTTTGGGAATGTAAACTTATTTAGCCTGCTCAAACATATCACATTTGTTAGCTTTTACAGTACACATACAGGTCTCCCTCACTCTCCGATGCCCCGATTTACTTTATTATTATAGGGTGTTTGTGTTTGTGTTTTGGTTGGTCCTGGAACTCCTCCCCATTTACCCCATTAATTTTAGGGTTTGCTATATGATTTTTCTATTTAAGATAAGGTTTTCAGAAACGTAACCCAATCGTAAATCAAGGGAGACCTGTACATGAAATTATATGAAGAATATTACATACTTCAGTGATTCAAATATCCTGCAGATCCAATTCTGAAACTGCAGAAGTTGATGTACATAAATTATCTGGTATGTTGTCCTCTATAAAATACAATCAATATTCCAGATGTGTCGTGCTGTTGTGTTTAGACTGGAGGCCGTCCCAACACTACGATCATGTTATATCGTTAGTGAGTGCTTTGTTTTTTTGTACTTTTGTTTATATTTTGATATATTTATAATGTAAAACTTGCAAAATAAGCAAACCAAAACTTTGACCAACACAGTAAAAAGACAAAACAACTTATCAAAATCGCTATGTGGAAACAATGCTTAAGCAAAATAATAATTCTTTATAAATAAAAGAACACAATCCACCACATAGGGTGTAAATTACTACGTGAGCAAGTTTATCTTTGATATAAAATAGTTTCTTTATTCATACATAATTTTTAGTAAAATTTACCAGAACGTCCCGGACTTCCCAAATTGACTAATTCTTTGAACGTGACGATAGTGCGTTGTTATAATTATGTGCGATTAGTTTGCTTGGGAACCAGATTAACTTGCTCATGTAGTGATGTACACCCTATGTGGTGGATTGTGTTCTTGTATTTATCAGGATTGGAAAAAAATCTGATTTTTTTAATAAAAATAAAAAACATTGATTTTTTTTATTAAAATCGGATTTATTTGATTAAAATCGGATTTATTTGATTAAAATCAAATTTTTCGATTTTTTTACACAAACTTCTATTTTGCGCAAAATATGTATAATATTGTAAGTATATAATTATATTCCTAAATCTTAAAGACTATTATTTTGATTATATTATGTCAGAAAAACAATTATATCAAAGTAATTTAACCCTCGCCGAACAGCCATTTAAACCTTTCTGCCAATGCTGAATCTGGATGAATCGTCGAATTCTCAGGATTTTGGCGCGCTTATAAATACGCCAAAAATAGGTCAAACCTAGGTTATGTATATATACACAGTATATATATCCAGACGCAGTACTCGTTACCTTGCTATGATTGAAGACTAGAAGTCTCGTTTTTATTGTGAAAATTAGTAGGTCAGTTTTGCCCACTGTGAGCCTAGAACCGTGTAAATACTAAAGTTTCGTCATTTACAGATACTCGTATCTCTGCAAATAAATAGCTTAACCTAGGTTATATACATACCAAAGGCAGTACTCGGCGTTATCTTGCGATGGGTGAAGACTACAACACTGTACATTAAGCGGTTATTGTGCGAGGTGGGAAAAATAAGACCGGCTGTTTTGGGATGCTACTGAGAACTGTTCGAATACGACGATGCAGTATCGGCAGCCACGGCTACTGTCTATTTGCATTCATTGAACAATAGATTATTGATTATGTATTCTGTATTAATATTGATTATTGACTACCGGTACTGATATATTTCACTATTATAAGCAATCCTATTTCACTGTCGACTGCTTTCATGCATCGTTTGAGACTCAGGAAATCAGTAGAAGCTTTTGTTAGCCCTGCACGCAAGCAAGAGTCACCTGACTGACTGGCTATGTGTTTTTGTTCTTGTTGGTAATACAGACCATCTGCTAAGACAATAAAACTTTCTCGAGTGCAGTTTTAAGTAATTTTAAGCCATGAAATAATGCTATGAAACCATGTAGGCCAGCCGGGCAGTACAGGGCAAACTAGATATGGAGCTATGGAGTCCAGCCGGGCAAGGAGGGTTAAGGAGCAAAGATTAATTTTTTATGAAAGAACACAATAAATTTCATTTCTAAAATTCTTGAACTAGTACGAAAATTTATTAGAAATATGCAAAATATTATTGACATAGGTTACTATATAATGTTTAAGAGGGTAAACATGTTGGTAGACTATTAACACCTTATGAGCAGCCTAGGCGGTATATAATATGTAGCCACCAGCGGGGTGTTTTTACCCAAAATAGGGCTGTTTACGTGATCATTTTCATGCCTAAATAAGACCCAGAGCGTAAAACAAGTATCTATCCCTGAAAGGGCATAAACAGAGCTTTCCAATGACACCACAACGATCCTTTTATGACCGCTAGTTTTCTTGCAACAACCGCGCAACACGAGTGCAAAAAGCATGTAATTCGGTACTTTCCCCATACAATTCAGTATGTAGCGAGTGAGAGAGGGAGGGAGGAGGTGGGATTCGTGTCAGTAGGTTCGCCGCGGTGGTCTGGAGCAGTCATACGCTCGCTACTCTCCTGCCACCACTTGTCTCTCTCTCTCAGCAACATTACGTGCTGAAATTGCCACACGACCTATGTCGCGCGCCGCCAGATAGTCCAGATTTATTATACTCGACTTATGTTGCGTGCCGATAGTTAGGGGTTAAGATTAGCGAACAATGTCTTATAATTACTTGGAATGTGATATTTTAATACAAAAATAAATTTTGATTTAATCAATTATTTTTTTCTTTGATTATAATCGATTAAAATCACTTGATTAATCATGCCAACCCTGATTTATAAATTAATATTTTGCTTAAGCGTTGTTTCCACATAGCAATTTTGATAAGTTTTGTCTTTTTATTGTGTTCGTCAAGGTTTTGTTTTGTTTATTTTGCAAATTTTACATTATAATTATGATGACAAAGTGATCCCCAACACAAAGACGTGACTGATTGATCCGTAGCTGATGATATTTATTCAATAATTTAAGTTGTTACATTGTTTCCATCCAGAAGTTAATTGTACTTTGATCAACAGGTTGGCAGCAATGGAGGGATAGCAGTTTATAATGGATAAAACACTACAAGGTGAACATTTGGGTACGTTGTATATAGTTTTATATTGTGTATTAAAATGTAAAACTTGCAAACTAAACAAACCAAAATTGGGACAAGGACAATATAAAGTCAAATTAAATTATCAAAATCGCTATGTGGAAACAACGCTTACTAAAATGAAAACTATTAAATAAAATAAATAAATATGTTAATTTTTTGTTTTAGTTTTCTTTTCCCCGTTTGGGCTCTGTTTAGAGTCGGCCACCCCAGCTATGGAGTATTGTGCTTTAGTACATAAAAGTTTTACATTTTGATTTAGCCTGCTCATACATCTTACTGGTTGTAGTTTGATGTTATTCTTAGGATGAATACTGTATTTACTTTTTTCCGTGAATCAAATGATCCTGCAGATCCAATTCTGAAACTCAAAAGTTGTGTAAAGTCATTAACCCCTTCAGACTCATATGACGCAGAGGTTGCCAGATTAGCAATAAGAAATAGTTCTCTCACTCTTATAATTACCTCTCCAAAATTTGTTTTCTGCCCACAGCTAACTCAAAGACAACTGCAGAGGTTGAAGTAACTAAACTAAAGGTTTCTAAATACCGCTGATGGTAACAAAGGCTTTAAAGTATCCCCAATAGGCTCAAAATCGCGTCATATGTCGGAGAGGGTTAATATATTACTTAAACATTATAAATATACTGTACTAACTGTTTCAGGTGTGGCATGGTGGTAAACACGAGGAAGAAAGGGGACCAGAAAAACCGGCCCATCTCCCTTTAATATGACATACTAGTTGCCACCACCACTGCTAATGGGAACAAGGATGGATGTTGGGGACTGCTTTCTGGAAGGTAATTACTGAACAGTATAATGTACAATATCAATGCATCAAACATACAATGAATTAGAAAGGCAAAATCCTGTGTAGTGGAGAGAACTGTTTTTTAGATGCCTATTTACTAAGAAACATTGAACAATATCTTTAACCTAACCTAATCTAGTAAATTAGTGGACTATTTATGAATGTAAAATGTTGTTGTTGTTGTTCCCTAAGCTGCCTGGCCGAACAGCCCCGAGTCCCTGAGGAAGGCCATGGCCACGATCGGGCTTTCCCACAGAGCTCTCATTGAGTGTAGATTGTGTTGTTGGCGTAAGTGGTTGTGTGAAATGCAGTCTTCTATGATGTGTTTATTGGTATGAGGTGCTGTGTTACATCCCGGGCAGGCGTCGACAACGGAGTCATCCAGTCTCTTCTGATAGCTCAGGAGAGCTGGATGGTGTCCGCATCTCAGCCTGGCCAGGTGGACTCTGTCCTCGCGAGGAAGGGAGGATTCGGAAGGATGGATTTCGGGAGGTCGTGCATGCAGCTGCGTGTTGTCTGTGAGTGAGTGGATGGATCGGCGAGAGATATGAGTATGGATGTGCTTCTGGAAGTTGGTTCGGGGTGGGCAGGGAGGGAGAGAGGACAATAATTGTGTGTGATATTTGAATTTGAATGTAAAATGTAAATATATATTGTAACATTACCACATTGTTTAGATATACTGTAAGTAAAAGTCTCCCCGCTACACAGGATTATACCATTAGAAATAGTAAAAGTGAATTAGGGCCTATAGTATTTATTTATTAGTTTATGATGACAAAGTGATCCCCCAACACAAAGACGTGACTGATTGATCCATAGCTGATATTTCTTTAATTAAAATGTAAAACTTGCAAACAAAGTCAAACCAAAACTGGGACAAAGACAATATAAAGTCAAAACAAAATATCAAAATCGCTATGTGGAAACAACGCTTACTAAAACAAAATTTATGAAATGAAAGAACACAATCCACCACATAGGGTGTACATTACTACATGAGCAAGTTAATCTGGTTCCCAAGCAAACTAATTGCACACATAACAACGCACTATGTTCACTTTCAGGGAATTAGTCAATTTGGGAAGTCCGGGACGTTCTGGCATATATTACTAAACTCTGCATGAATAAAAGAAACTACAATTAGTGTTAAAATGTTAATTTAATATCAAATTTGCAACTTGACAAGACATTAACAATTTAAGTTCTTGCATTGTTGCCATCCAGACGTTAATTAAACTTTGATCAACAGGTTGGCAGTAATGGAGTGGTACCAGTTTATGATGGATAAAACACTCCAAGGTGAACATTTAGGTAAGTTATATACAGTACCGGGTATTTATTTATTTGTACAGATTAAAATGTAAAACTTGCAAACTAAACAAAACAAAAGTGTGACGATACAAGATAAAGGTAAAATAACTTATCATAACTTATAACATATAAAATAGCTTATATGTGTATATTATAAGTTTGTTGTTTTCAAAGTTTAATTCCCAAGAAATTTAAACTTACTTTTCCACATATAGATTTTGTTTAGTGTGATTGTTGTTTCGATAGTTTTTAACCTTAATGAGTTTGGTAATATAGTTTTTTATTTTAATGAGTGTTATATTAATTTGAACAGTAACTTTTGAGTTTGTTTTCAAGTTATATATTTAGTTTATGATGACAAAGTGATCCCCCAACACAAAGACGTGACTGATTGATCCACAGCTGATATTTATTCAATAATTTAAGTTCTTACATTGTTGCCATACATACATAAAATTTTAAGACTGAGTGTTCCACACATCAGTGCAGTTTCAGTCTCTTGTCCTAATGGCGGCGTTCCAGGCAACCCTGTTAAGGGCTGCTTCACTTGTCAAGTTCTTGGATTTGAGATCGGCGCGTATAGTCAGATCCCAGGTCTTCCTCGGTCCACCCCTTGGTGCAGTTCCCTCCACAATCACAGACCTGCATTTTTTCACCCAATTTTGTTCGTCCATTCTCTCCACATGTCCGTACCATCCCAGTCTACTTGTACGCATCACCTCGCTAATACTTTTTATACCTAAACGTCTCCTCAGCTCAACATTTGTTATTCTATCCTGTAGCCTGGCCCCACACATCCATCTCACCATTCTCATCTCATTACGCTCCATTCTGTTGACATCCTCTACTTTAACGGCCCATGATTCTGAGGCATACGTCATTGCACTTCTAACACATGAGGCATACACCTTTCCCTTCAGGGGGAGAGGCATTCTTTTCATGGTCAGGATTGGCATCAGTTCTCTGAACTTCCCCCAGCCACACCTAATTCTAGCAACAGTGGCAGCCTCGGCCCCACCACCGGCAGAGATGGTATCTCCTAGGTAACAAAACTTGTTCACCAGCTCCAAAGACTCATTTCCAAAATTCACAGCCACAGGATCATCACTTAACACAAGCTCGCCTTTGCACACTACGCACTCAAATTTCTCTATTTCTGACTTATCCTTCGGCAGGGGTCCCTTTATTCTACTACAGCGCTTACTCCCATGGTGTACCCAACATCGACAGATGCTACATTGAGACGTTAATTGTACTTTCATCAACAGGTTGGCAGCAATGGAGTGATAGCCGTTTATAATGGATAAAACACTCCACAATGAATATTTAGGTATGTTGTATATAGTTTTGTTTCTTGTGTGTTTTTTTTCCGTTTGGGCTTTGTCTAGAGTCGGCCACCCCAGCTACGGGGTATTGTGCCTGAGTATATAAAAGTTTTAAATTTTAATTTATCCTGCTCATACATCTTACTGGCTGTAGTTAAATATTATTAAATTAAATTTGATTTTGCTTAAGCGTTGTTTCCACGGCGATTTTGAGAAGTTTTTTTTGTCTTTTTATAGTGTTCATTCAATTTTTGGTTTGTTTATTTTGCAAGTTTTACATTATAATTACTCTTATGATGAATATTTAACTTTTTTCCGTGAATCATAGGATCCTGCAGATCCAATCCTGAAACCCGACAGTTGTATTAAATCATTAATATATTGCTTACACATTATATATATACTGTACTAACTGTTTCAGGTGCGGCATGATAGACGGGAGTAACTATAGTCTGTTTCTTTTCAACTGACGATAAATTGCAAAGTTCCCATCAAGATATATCAGTTATTTTGAAGATTGTGTAGTGAAATATGGTGCTAATTTTACTAATTTGGTCTTGATATGATGCAGAGGCATAATAGTTAAATATTTTTCCATTAACCTCTGAAGTGCGCATGGGGGTAATTGGAAACGTCCCCCTGTGCTGACGTATTTGAGGTGTTTCCGTCACTAAAATATTCATTGTGCCATTAATAGCATTAATACTTATCCATATGCGCCTATTATGGGTTGATTATAAAGGTATTAACCTGAAACAACAATAAAACGAGTGAAAACAGCGTTTGGATGGTCAAAATCGGAGATATAGCCCGCGAGTTGTATAATGTATGGGTGAGGCAAGCTGCTTTCCCGCCAATTTCCCCCAAGGCCACTGAGACACAGTCGATCGATACTCTCTCTCTCTCTCTTGCACTCGCTTGCCATCAGTGATGACAACACCCTGCTTGCAACTCGCTAATGTTAGCACGAAAATATACCTCAGAATAAGGGAATAACAGGGAAAATAGGTGATAACTGAAGGAGAGGAGGAAAGTGGGGAAGGTAGAGGACTGAGATTTTGCATGGCCCAGGGGCCACAAAAAAAAAAAAATAATTTTTTTTTTTTTTTTTTTTTTTTTTTTGGATGTCAAAAGTTGATTTTTTGTTTCACTCACTCTTAAGAGTCTCCCCGCAGTCCACCGGGGGAACTCTTAAGAGTCTCCCCGCAGTTCCCGGGTTAAGTATCGAGAAATCTGTAGTTAGATTCAATTTACCGTCGGTTGAAATTCAATTCAATTCAATTCATAGTTCTTTATTCACATTAAAAATGTACATTGTAATTCAACACTCAGACACACACATCACTCACAATTAATATGCATAGTATATTAGACAATATTTAAAACTTATTTCAATTAAATTCATTAATCCAGATAATCATTCTGTACATAGTTGGTTTATGATAGGAACACATTCTTCCCTAGATAAAATGCCATCACCTTTATCCCTCATGCCACACAATTCTTTAATTTGTTCACCTAATCGTATATCGTTCTCTTGTCTAGTGCATATAGATTCCTATTTCCTAATAACATTCTTCTCAGATATATTATATATTGCAGTTAAGTGCCTTACATTACCGCCTATAACTGAATAAGGGCCTAGTTTAGCCATATTATATATGGTATGGATAACAGGATTAGGTGAATTTTGAGCATTTGTTAGATATTGCATTATTCTTTTAGCAAACCACGATTCAGGTGACATAACATTTGCTAGGTGTGGGAGTAAATTACAGTGTAGTCTAGGGAACCTTCCAAACTCTACGGACTGCTACTCGCCAGGCCCTGAACACACCATTCATATGCCCATCACATAGAGGCAAAATTTGGCTGCCGTAAAAGCTTGTGCAATATTTATGAAATAAAAAGTTTCTCATTTCCGAGCTGGCATATTTAAAATTTGCAAAGAATAAATTACACTGACGATTAAAATTCATTTATGCATTTGCTGACATCAACCTTCCTAATATTGCTATTTAAAGTATGACCGAGATGACTCACTGAATTGACCACCTCGATAATATCACCATTAATATTAATATTTGGTATTTGTATATCAGTTTTATTATAGCTGTGTATTACCAGCTTGCTCTTTCTCGCATTAAAAATAACATCGTGTTTATCAGCATACTTAATACAAATGTCTACCATATCATTTAAAGCTTCAACACTTGGTGATAACAGAGTTAAATCGTCAGCATAGGCGAAAGCTCCAGCACATGTCCCTCCCATGTGACAACCAATATTACTGTCTACTAACTCTGACAGTAAACCATCAATATATACACAAAATAAAATAGGTGATACTACCCCTCCCTGCTTAACCCCATTACTTATTGCAAAATAGTCAGATCGTGCTTGTCCCCATCGCACTCTTAATTTCTGATTTACATACATATTCAACAGAAGTCTACAAATATTTGGACATACCTGTCGATTAAGTAATTTTCGAAACAACATACAGTAATTAACTCTGTCAAAAGCTTTGCTAACGTCTAATAATAAAGTATAAACATTAGTTTTGTGGTAATTAAAATAAGCGATGGTTTCTTGAACTAAACTAGTGAATAAGCTAGTAGAAGATCCTCCCTTATAACTAAACTGTAAATTATGCCACATTAACTGTTTTTCTTCTCGTGTCATAATGTTCTCAAGAAGTTTATTTAAAATACTACCAAGTGTTATTGCTTTAAAATTCTCTTGACACACACAAATTAGTCCATCGTCCCTTAGGGATAGGAACCATTGTACCTGTAAGCATTCCATCAGGAGATATTCCATGCCTTAACATTAGTATAAACAAAATAGAAAGATATATGTTTAATTTGTTGCTTGAATGAATGATATTATCAGAGTTTAACGAAAAATTACCGTCACTTTTCCCTAATTTAATAGATTTACGTGCTTCTGTTATATCCAAAGGAGTTATATTTTGACATATATCATCTTTACAGTTTGTACAATTAAAACCGAACTATGGGTGGATTGTCGTCCAATACTGACTGGAGATGACCTACAAGTTGCCACCACCATCACTGCTAATATGAACAAGGAGAGGATGTTGGGGACTGCTTTCTGATACTGTGGAAAAGGTAATTACTAAACAATATGAACATGTGGTGATGGGCTGGTCTACCAGAGTGAGAACTGAGCAATCTCTGCCATACCCATAGCTTACTCTGACTGTTCCATTTACTTATATATTTTCTAGATCTCAAGTGACGGCATCTCTTCCGTGGATTGACCTCCCAATCTACCAAGATTGGAAGCCAAAGCGTCACATTTTTCCCTTGCCCCTCAACTTTCTCTTCATAATTGCTGAGGGGCACAGGGCCCTGGGTGGGGCTTTGGTTTCCAGGGCGTTTTCGCACCCTCCTCAGCTCCCCGCCATCGAGTGGCTTCGGTCACCCAGGCTTTATTGTGGTCGGCGGGTAGGGTTCTGTGGGGGCGCTCGGTTATGGCCTTGGCCTTGCGGATGTTCGGCCAGGCAGCATGGGGAACAACAACAACAACAACAACAACTGAACATTATAATTTACAATATCAATGCATCAACAATACAATTAATTAGAAATAATAAAAGTGAATTAGGGCTTATAGTATTGGGGGCAGGGGGCTGTAGTCTATTCGCTGTAAGTAGGTGAGTAATCATGACTTCTAAATTATGTAACTAAAAAACGACTAGAGTAATCGAGCTAATATTTCTACCATTTGGGAAAAGTCAGTGAAGGAATAGATGTGGAAATTTACAGCCAATTTGCTCTAGCCCTTTTTGAGTTACAGAGGGTAGAAGTCATGATTTCTTGCTTACTTACAGCGAATAGACTTTTGGTATCCTCCTCCCCTTGTAAAATTCACCTACTGGACGAGACAACGTAAGGGGCGAGGGAGCTTATTCAATAATTTAAGTAGTTACATTGTTGCCATCCAAAAGTTAATTAAACTTTCATCAACAGGTTGGCAGCCATGGAGGGATAGCACTTTAATATGGATAAAACACTCCAAGGTGAACATTTAGGTAAGTTATATGCAGTATTTATTTATTTACAGATAGGCCTATGTGGGATAATAAGTTTGTTGTGTTCAAAGTTTAATTTCCGATAAATTTAAATGTATCTTTCCACATATAGATTTTGTTTAGTGTGTTGTCGTTTCGATAGTTTTTAATCTTAATGAGTTTGTTAATATAGTTTTTAGTTTTAATGTGTTTTATTAATTTGAACAGTAACTTTTGAGTTTTTTAAGTTATATATTTTAGTTTATGATGACAAAGTGATCCCCCAACACAAAGACGTGACCGATTGATCCACAGCTGATATTTATTCAATAATTTTAGTTGTTACATTGTTACCATCCACAAGTTAATTGTATTTTGATCAACAGGTTGGCAGCAATGGAGTGATGGCAGTTTATAATGGATAAAACACTCAGAGGTGAACATTTAGGTAAGTTGTATACAATTTTTGTTTATTCAGAAAATACGATAGGCCCGTTTATTACAGTTTTACCAGTGCTAAAGATAGCTTCAATTTGGACAGAAAGTACTTAATTGAAAATGAAACTCTGTGGATGCTTGGTAATGGTGAAAGTCCCCAGTATGTCAAATGATACTTTCCTCATATTCATCATCATCAATCTGACGCCCCGCTTCCAGAGGAAGTGCCCCAAAAGGGATGGCCATGGCAGAAACTGCCTCCAGGCTCCCAGACATGCCTCCACCACTCCACAGTGCCATTTCCACTAAGTGGATTTTGACCCTTAGCACTGAAGGAGCAGACCCAGAGCAGTCCCTCATCCGGATGGCAGTTCCACTACTGTTGTTGTTCCCTAAGCTGCCTGGCTGAACAGCCACTGTTTTGCTATTTTATTTACCCCAGTGGGGCCCTGGCTGGAAGCATACCAAGCACAGGAATTTTCTGAAGATAAGGAACCAGTGGTCCACTGCTCCAGATTCAAGTCATAAAACTATATTGTCCTGATAAGACAGCCTGGAGTGGAGACAACTATTTATGACTAGGCCATCCAATATTTGGGGTCTTATAACATTTTTGTTTAATTATTGAGGCTTACATTGTGTTTACCCTTTTTGAGGAATATATTTTTTAGTTTACCTCTGTCTTTGAAATTATAGTAGTCCTGATGACAAAGTGATCCCCCAACACGAACATGTGACTGATTGATCCGTAGCTGATGATATATTCTAACATACCGTATATACAGTACTTGTTCCCATAATGCAGTTAAAGAACTCATGTTTATACTTTCATTGACAGGTTGGCAGGAGTGGAGTAATCACTTGAGGATGGTTGAGCAAGATACCAGTAACTTTGAGGTAAGTTGATTTTCTCTTGTTAACAATTTGTTAGTTTCTGTGGTAGATTGTGTTCTTTAATTTCAAAATATTACTTTATTAAACGTTATTTCCACACCGATTTTGTTCAGTTCTCTTGCCTTTATCTTGTGTCGTCCCAGTTTTGGTTTGTTTATTTTGCAAGTTTTACATTAATAATACAGTATTGTATGATGACCAAGTGTATGTTGAAATTAGATATACTGTTGATAGTATAACTGATTTGGCTTTACTTTAGTATATAAATTTTGCAGTGGACTACATACATACTTTGATAGTGATGACCTAGTGATCCCCCAGCATGACTAAGTGACTGATTGATCCGTATCTGATTAGGTTTATTTATAATTTAAGACTATTTTTACTATAAAAAAGATACATTTATACTTCTATTTTACAGTTTGTCTAGAGGGAATGGCTTGCAGAAGAGAATGGAAAACCACTCGCATATACCGGTAAGTTGCATTATGTATTATTAAGAATCCATGTATGTATATACTCAGGCTCATACCCCATAGCTGGAGGTGGCCGACATGAGACAGAGCCCGAACAGGGATAAAAAATTAAAAAAAAATCAACAAAAATAACATTACACATCTGGGTTGCCCAGGAGAAGACCCAGAGACCTAGGCCCATTTGGGTTCTCCAACAAAAGACTCCTAGACCTCCCGGTCTCAGCAGGCAAACACGCAGCGACAAGATTTTGTAATGTCACCGTGGATGTTTTATGTATTTACGAATGGTGTGGTGAGGGACATAAAAATGAGAACTGCGGTTAGATGATTGGGTTTAGTAGGAAAGAATGGTGGGGATTTGGAGTCGAATCAATTGCTGTTGCTGATGACACAGCTTTGGTGGCGAATTCTGTGAAGCTGAGAACTTCTAATGTAAAACTTACAAATTTACAAACCAAAACAGGGACGACATGATATAAAGACAAAAGAACTTGTCAAAATCGCGATGTGGAAATAACGCTTTAGTAAAATATGATTTTGAAATATTCGAACACAAAACCACCACATTGCAATGAAGTGTTCAGTTATACTTATCCCCTTCTGTACCGCAGCATCTTTTTAATATTATTCTAGCTATATTTAGACAATTTTGTGCAGCTTAAGAAGGATCTGTGGTAGTAAAAAAGGTTAAGAGAGATAGTTCGAAACCTGTTATTTGCTGGAGGCCCTTTTTAAACAGAATAAAGTTGTCTATTAGTAGCCAGAATAAAGTTAAAAAGGCGTCTCCGGTACAGGAGTTATGGTCGATCAAGTCTCCTCTGTTGTCGTCGATGAGGGAGTCGCCCCACAAGTAGAGAATGGTACAAGTCTCCCTCACTATCCGATGCCCCGATTTACGATATCATTATAGGTTTTTAGGCGTTTGGGTTTTGGCTGGTCCGAAAACGCATCCTCATTTACCCCATTTATTTTAGGGTTCGCTATAGGATTTTTTCCATTTAAGATCGGGTTTTAAGGAACGTAACCCATCGTAAATCGAGGGACACTTGTAACTTAAATGTTAGATGATAACACTATTATATTGTACAGTATAACTTGCAAAACAAACAAACCAAAACAGAAAGTGCACAATATAAATTCATATCACCAACCCACCAATTAACTTACAAATAAACCTAATTAATTAAACAATTAATACATGTGGTACTCCATGGATTTGAACCTAGGATACTTGCACCAAAACTCTGCGCCCTAACCATTACGCTATCACGACCGTTAAAGGTTTATGCACAAGCCTACGATATACAACCCAAAAGAACCCATCAAAATCACCATGCGGAAAGAACGCATTGAAGATTTAGCAAAATTTTAATAAAAAACATTTAAAGTTTATAGCTTATTGTAATAAGTAACACCCCGTTCTTTCATAGCCACCTCCTTGGGGATCAAAGCATCTGGCAATGAATATCATAATTACTATTACCAGTATAAGCTATACACCCCTATCTTGTCAAATAGAATTAATTAAAATTGCTACGGTAGTCATTTTGCTATATGACAAATGTGGGATATTCCCACTTTATAATCCTTACATTTTAAAAACTTTACATTTTAAAAATAGTAAGAGAAATCTACAGACCAAGTGCCTTCTGCATGTAGGGACCAACGTTCAGAGGGCTTAAGATAAAAATAGTTAAGATAATATGAATATGATCCTGCAGATCCAATTCTGAATATTTTACGGTGTATAGAAATAAGTTAGTGGTTATTGGGATGATGTTGTTATACTTGTTTTTTCAGGTGGTAATAACCGCCCTGACTGATGTAGATGGTGTGGCCGACTCAGGACAGAGTCCGAATAGGGACAACACAACACAATAGAAAACAATTAACACACAAAACAATGAACACACAAAACACAAATTCACACACATCTGGGTCACCCAGAAGACCCAGAGACCAGGGATCACCAAGGTACATACATACATAC
>JBAKBP010026118.1:0-32234 GCA_037953745.1 Lithodes maja
ATAATATTAATTATATTTCTATATGCTTATCCCAAATGATAGTGTTCTAGTTTTCGCGTGGTAGAAGCGAAAGTGAAAACATTAAAAAAAGGGAATATACTCCGATTTATGAAGTAATTATTAATAAAATTCAATCATGCAATTACAAGTCTCATCATAACGGGAATGTCGTTTTGGTGTTGTGTTCTGTGAGTGTCTGTGTGTGCGTGTGTATATGTGTGTGTGAAAGAGCTTGTGTGTGAATTAAAATATATATGTGTATGCGTACAGTATGTGTGCGTTGTAATGTGTGTATATGTGTCACCTTTTCTTGCTTCCGTCAAATACATTGTATTGTATTCTAGTTTGAAAGTTCAATTATGTGAAGGTATACATATGTAAGTAACATGTACAGTAGCTATTCTATGTCCGTGTGTGTGAGTGTATTTACCGGTACCTAATTGTATTTACCTAATTGTAGTTTAAGGAGTTGAGGTAAGCTCGGGTTGTCCTGTCTATCCGTCTACTATCATCCAGCTTCACTGTGAATATATGGATGTTCTTCGCCTCAACACCTCCTCATCCAACCATTCCACCGTTCAATACTTCTGTGTGGAAAGCTGAACTTGTTGATATTACTTTTACAG
Source organism: Lithodes maja (assembly GCA_037953745.1). Taxonomy (NCBI): domain Eukaryota; kingdom Metazoa; phylum Arthropoda; class Malacostraca; order Decapoda; family Lithodidae; genus Lithodes; species Lithodes maja. Next base: position 627 of record JBAKBP010026118.1, read on the forward strand.
TGGGTGTGTTTATGTTGTAGCCATGGTCCCTCGTTATACCAGTATCCCTGATTATAATATCGTCTTCATCCAACCTTTCAAGTCCTGTGATACATTTATACATAATAACCTTGTCGCCTCTCTCTCTCCTCTCCTCCAAACCTAGGCAAGTTCAATCTCTCGATCAGAAATCTACCCTCATATGATAACTCCCCGAGACTTGGAACCAATCTGGTAACTGATCTCTGGACTTTCTCCAGCTTATTGATGTTTCCGTAGATACGGGGACCACACATTGCTGCATATTCAGCCTAGGTTTTATCATACTATTTATAAAGCCGGTATCACACGAGAGCTTTTATAGTCAACATTCGATGATCACACATTATTCTGGAACATTTCTGGAATATTTGACAACGGTATAGGAAACTAGACTGATAATAGATGAATTTAGGTAACAACAAATATTAAATGTTGACCTCATGAGCTGCCAGACCAGCGTTAGGATAATGTAGAGTTGAAATAGCGCTCGTGTGATACCGGCTTAATTCTGGCTCACATATTCTCTATCCAAGTAGTTGAGGGCGACTTTCATATTCTCAGCCATTAGATATATTCCACTAACCAGTTTCTTTATATTGACTTCTTTCTAAGGAAGCCTGGATAATATCCCTCACCCGACTTCACGAATTGGTCTGCACATTCCGTTAACACCCACGCTGATAGTTCATTAGGTCCCATAGCTTCCTAACTTCAAGCCTTCTCCTCAATAATGTTTCAGCTGCTAATACCATCACTCTCCAATTCTTCTGTCACTGTTTCATTAAAGATTGTATCCTTACTGAATACCGACCCAAATGACTACACATATATCCATTACCTTTTCATGTGTGTGAGTGTGAAAACTTTATATTATTGAGCATATACTGTATATTCTCTCTCTCTCTCTCTGGGTGCAAGCTTGTTTATCAGGGTATCCAACTTAAATATACCATACAATATAAACAAGCCACTAATACTCACTTCAGGGGTCTGCCTGCCTAAACCTTCTGTGTGCAATTTGAGTGGCCATTCTCTTATAATTGAAACCCAATCAAAACTTGCAGTGGTTCTGATGGAAATACCTTTACGGGTGGTGATAGCTGGAATAAATAGAGCTGGTCGGTATAATGCCAAACGATGATTGTATTATATTGAGAAATGTCGGGTCATGAACAGGGTAATATTTGTCATGGCACGCCGACGAACCACAACATTATTTGGGTTTGTTGTTTAGTGTCTCATTGAGTTTAGCGATTAGTGAAAAGATTGTATGTACATATATAAACCAAGCAGGAATTACACTGATATTTACAGTATATGGGCGAGGAGATAGCACAGTGGATAGCGTCGTGGGCTGCAGACCAAAGGACCTCGGGTCGATTCCACGCCAAATGTCAGGGTTTTTCCCAGGTGATGTGATTGTTCCTGCTGTTCTACAAGTATCCTGGCTACACTGACACGTCAAAGAAACACCCCCTATATCGTTACGAATTCATAGCATGGAAGATGCTCGACCATATTCGAAGATGCTGTGAACGACCGTATAGCAGCTCTCTCCAAATCAAGTGACGTGTATACATAAGGTGTCGTCATCTAGTGTGGCAGAACGGAAGCAACCACACACCTTGAAGCTTCACTGTGACCAACTAGTGTGACACATATGAAACACCCAACATTTCAAAGCTTCAATCGATAATCTCAGGGCCTCGTAAGAGTTACAGGCTACTTAACAGCCTACAGTCCCGAGATTGAGACATAGAAAAATAATATATATATATATATACGAACTGGGAAATAAGCTGAAATACACCCAACTCTCAGAAAATGTACGGAAGAGTGAGCTCCTTTTCATGATTTAGCCATGACATGACCGTCACATAAAACAAACAAAAAAACAACAGACGACACAGAACAGCGGCGACACTAACACTAACAAAAAATGAGTATACAAATGACAGGAGGCGGTGAAAGTACTCGGTGTGCAATAAAACCGTCCCCCCTCCCAGATTATACGATAGCAGAGGTCCGTTTTCTTTTGTAAGGGTCTTCCTCCAGTACCCTGTGATTGGTTTCGAGATTTACAGCGGGAAGTACGATAGTTGTGGAGCCCGTGTACGAGCTTTTAACACCCGTAGTACGATAACCTATTTTCTATTTCTGTTTGGCTATTTTCAGACGTTGAATTTCAGGATAGGAATGACCTTTTAGCTTTGTCTCAGCACGTCTTACTAATTCTTGTTCTATCGACCTAGTGATTGATACAGGTAATATAGTATCCAGTATTTCTTCCCAAATATGATCAGACTTATCGTGGAGTTTTTGTTGTTCTTCCACTTTAGAAATGAAGTATCGGATATAATTAATACAATAACGAAGGCATGTATATCATATATTACTCAGATCAGGTGAATTTCGAAGAATATATCCTTTTGCAACAGCTCGCAATGATGTATGCAATACGTGAAGTGTCGTTCCATGGTATCTTACTGTTGGAGTGGCTGTGAATATTGGTGTTGTCTATAGCCATCAGCCCTATCTTGCTTATCAGGTGCCAGCATTATCCTCTTCAACACAATAACGCAAATTTCATCCTATGTGGTTACCATTAGACGATTTGATTTAGCTTATAATCTACCTCTAGGACTCAAAGGGGTGAATACGATCTCAAAATGTCCTCTAAGTAACATAGGTCCTTCTTAAGCTGCATAAAATTATATAATGTTGAACCCGAATATATGATAAACAGGCATCATCGAGCTGAAGGGGTTAACTAATATTGCTCTTAACTCCAATAACTCCCAATGAAATTAATGAAAGCATATGATCCTCTGGGGACTCGAACCCAGGACACCACATACAGAACTGACACTTTAACCATTATGCCACCAAGACAGTTAAAGGTTGAGTACATGACTACGATTAGTATTATATCATTTATCGAATACCGGATATCAATCTAATTCACATGATAACCCACCAATTAAGTTACAAATATATGCTAAAGTGGTCTACTGCACCTCTGATATCCAGGGGCGTAACTGGCTCCCAAAAGTTGGGGGGATAATGTAGTGGCAGGCGAGCGAAGCGAGCTGTTCAGCTGGGGGGTCTGGGGGGCGCTGTGAGCCCCCCCCCCCTCCCCCCCCCCGAATTTTTTTGAAATTTGAGCTCATTTTAGGAGCATTGTGAGGGCTATTTGGAGTGGTAAACTTAATAATATGGGTGGTTTAACAATAAGCATCTGAAAGCAATTATGTGACATATGCATGGATGCCATGAAATATTTGGTTACATGCTTACCCTAGAATTATAGAACTTTGACTCAATAGTGGTAATGATGATGATGGTGATGATATAAAATAAATGCTATACTATCCACCTGGAGCATTAATTGTACAGTATATACAGTATATGAGAGAGAGTCCCATTTCTAGCTTAAAGTCAGGTTAGGCTCGATGAGTTAGCCGTTCTTTTTGTGATTTATAATTTTTCATTGTATTCATGTTCCGAATCTGTGTTTTTATTTAGTTTTTTAACAGTAATTTTGCTGCCGTTAATTTTTTGAAAAAGAAATCAAATAGGGAAATCTGGAAGTTAGGTTTAAGTTAGGTGGTCATTGGTTAATGTAAGAAAAACGCATGATATCCATGCGAGCGGTTGGCTAACATTGTCCATAGTTTGATGTAGGTCCATTCCATTAAATTGATACCGATCATAGGCCTACCAGTATGTATTCGTTTACTTTAAAATCTTCACTTCTTTAACTTTGCCCAACTGTAGTTTTGAGGTAAATTTTCAGTCCCCTAACTTCCTTACAATGCATCAAACTACTACAAAATGCCACATTCCTGCTTATATAATGCCTGTGCAGTAATCAGAGGAGCCACATCCAGAGTACATTGCACACAAAACCCTAAAATAGTAATAATAAAAATAACTAGGCCTATTCACACCCTTCTGTCTTTTGCTGAGGAGACTGCTCATTTGTATTATGTAAACAATGAAACGTTTGGCATGCCGCATTCAAGAACGAAAAAATTGCAGAAATAAATTATCTTTCATTTTCATAGATAATTATAGTAATTAAATATATAATGAATAAATATTCACGATACTTTATAATATAATTAATGATTAACTATGTTCCTACAAACTCTACATACATTTTGTTCAGAGGTTAAAAGAAAACTTCCGAACAGTTTTAACTTTTAAGGGGTAACAACTCTATTTTCCGTGCTTTGATATTTTAGAACTTAGAAGCGTGATAACGGTGATATCATTAATATTTTATCATAATATTTATTATCTATTGGGGGACACAGTTTGTCAGTTTCAAAGGTGTAACAACTCTATTTTCCTTGCTCTAACAGTCTTTGTAGAAGCGTGATATTTAATCATAATATTTGTATTTTATTGGGGGGGGGACAAAGTATACTGTGTCCCCGCTGACTCAAACTTTGGGGGGGACATGTCCCCCCTGTCCCCCCGGGAGATACGCCCCTGCTGATATCCGCCATTGCAGAGAGACGTTGCAAGGCCATGGTGCAAAGTGTCAAACCATCTACCAGCGGGATTGAACTGGTGGTCTCCCGTATACCAGATGCGCACGCCACCCCTCTACCACCACAAGTCTCTCACTGCACGAGAAACAATACTATTCACGAGATACAAATTCGCTCACGTAATTTCATATAATATATATTATTCACAAGATACAAATTTGCTCACGTAAGTTCCAATAATACAATGTTATTTTTTTACGAAGATTCAATTTCCAGGGGATATCTGATGTTCGGGGTTTTCCTTACCTTAGACAGACAGATAAACAGACACACAGATACACAAACAGACAAAGATACAGACAGACAGACAGACAGTAAAATAAGACAGGTAGGAATGGTTGAAGCCAGGTCACCCCGTCTTCAAGCCAGGCGTCTTAAGTACACTCTTAGATTTTCCTTTATGGCCAGATAAATTGTGGCTTCTGTCGAGGTTGTGTGTGTGTCTGTGTGTGTGTGTGTCGCTGTCTCTGCCTTCCTTCGAGGTGTGTGTATGTGTGTGAGGAGGGGGGGGGGGGAGTGTCGCTGTCTTCCTCCCTGCCTTCCTTCTCTCTCTCTCTCTCTCTCTCTCTCTTTACACACACATCGAAGCTGATTTTGGCTCTCCGTTTTCTCAGCCTCACTCTCTTTTCTCTATACATCTCGATCTATTTCTGGCACTCTCTTACACTGCTTTCACTCTTACTCCCTATCTTACTTTACTCTCTCTCTTACTTTACTCTCTCTCTCTCTCTCTCTCTCTCTCTCTCTCTCTCTCTCTCTCTCTCTCTCTCTCTCTCTCTCTTCCTTCACTCTTTTATTTTCTATCTCACTTTCATTTTCCTGTCTCTCTCCCTGTCTCACTCTACCTACATCACTCTAGATTCCACGCTCGTCCATCTTGCTACCTCTCACCCTAACCCTGTCATAATCTTTCATAGTTACCCCAATATATGATGTTTTCGGATTGTATTTATTATTACTGTTATTATTATTATTATTTGTATTATTATTATTGTTTTGCATCCCCTTTGTTTGTTTTCCCTTTGACACCTCGACAGAGAACATAAGACCGGGAGAGAGCATGCATGTGAGATATGTATTCTCGCTCGCTCTCTCTATCTCTCTCTCTCTCTCTCTCTCTGATGGCGTGCCTAGCCATATGATAGACTGTAACACTGTTGAAACCTTCAAAAATCGTTTAGACAAATATCTTGCCCTTAATCCTCAACTGACTGCGTTTACAGATGAATAACACGACATGACCACATTACCTTTTCTGGTAGAATAGATTATGATAAGATATTGTTTCATATTTTCCTGTCGATTACCATGTCAGTGTATCCATTCTGCATGGAAAAAGATAAATCCTGTCCCTTCTAAGCAATCTTCTCTCTTCTAAATAATAGGCTAGGTAGTTTAAATACAAGCAGCCTCGTAAGGATCAATATAATATTATATGGTGTTACTTGCTTTCCATTGTACACCTTTGTACTCTCTCTCTCTCTCTCTCTCTCTCTCTCTCTCTCTCTCTCTCTCTCTCTCTGTAGTAATATTAATATTAATGATAATTATAATAATAATAATAATAATAATAATAATAATAATAATATTAGTAGTAGTATAATTAATTGTAAATAGAATAAGAATCAAAATTCTAATAAAACAAATAACAAACAATAATATTACAGAAAAACAACAACAACAACAATCGAAAAATATTAAGCATACAACCTGAAAAAAAAAAAAAAATCAAGCAATTCCCACAAAAAATAGGCATTGTGGTTTCATAGAGAATATATCCGTACTACATCAAAGTAAAAGACAATGGTTTATTAGAGAATATATCCGTACTACATCAAAGTAAAAAGACAATGGTTTATTCACTGGAAATATAGCTACGGGATGTTTCAGAAATTCATGATTATATAATTTGTATGAATGTATTATTTGTGTGGCTCATTAGGATAAAATAAATGTATGATGTGGAGATGGGAGGGCTGGTTCTATGTGTGTGGTGTGTGTATTGTTATTATTGTTGTTATTTTATGTGTGTGTGTGAGTGTGTGACTGTATGTGTAATGTTGTGTATGTGTAATGTTGTGTATGTGTGTGTGTGGCTTTATGTGATTGTGTAGCTGTGTGTATGTGTAATAATGTGTATGTGTGTGTGTAATTGTATGCGTGTGAGTATAATAATGTATGCGTATTAATCGATATGGTATGTAAATGATGTTATGCTATTATAATATCACGATATTCCCCTCACAATAACTTAATACATAAAGTAAATACATAATATTAAGCATAGTGTCATAGCAACAAAAATAATGAATAAATAGTTAAAATCAATGTGTTCATGGTACTCACCAAACCACCTCATCAACAGGAATCTCTCAGGTAGACAAACTTACCTGTGGATAGAAAAAAACATTCATTAATACAAAATGACTTCGAAATGTATGTATGTATGTATGTATGTATGTATGTATGTTTATGTATATACTCAGGCACATACCCAATAGCTGGGGGTGGCCGACTCGAGACAGAGCCCTGTTCTTAGGGTGCGGGACCACTTGTGCATGCCTTCGCCCCGGGATCACTTTTGCGTTCCCTCTCCCCTTTCTCTGTCTCGTCAAGTAGGTGCAGCCGCTTAAATTCGTCTACTTTCAGCCAGAATCACAGGTAAAGCGGCATCATCGTGCAGAAGGGGTTAAGCGTTATATCGTGGCATTATACCTTTATCTTTGCATAATTATTAAAATATGTAGAAGGTTCTGCACACGAACCCTATTTGGCCCGAGGCAGGTATATTTAGACCTCTCCTGTGTTGTTCCATTAGTTTGGAGATTATAAGATGTTTCACCCCATTAATTTGGCGATAATAAGACGATCCACTCCATTCAGGTCTCGATTTTTTTCTGAACGAGCGAAAGCAAGCCTGTAACTTATATGAAATCAGCCTTTGGCTGGGACATTATTTTATTAAAGAAACTCTTTAAAATTGACTGCGAGGCTTTTGAGATACTATCTATTCCTTGCAACACCATGAAACCTCCCCCCCCCCCTCTCTCTCTCTCTCTCTCTCCCTCTCTCTCTTAATTGAACTAACTTTCACAACTAACCAATCTCCAGTATCCAACCAGTCTCTCTCTCTCTCTCTCTCTCTCTCTCAATTAAATACACTAACTTCCACAAATAACTCTCTCTCTCTCTCTCTCTCTCTCTCTCTCTCTCTCTCTCTCTCTCTCTCTCTCTCTCAATTAAATACACTAACTTCCACAAATAACTCTCTCTCTCTCTCTCTCTCTCTCTCTCTCTCTCTCTCTCTCTCTCTCTCTCTCTCTCTCGTCCCTGTAAGACAAAAAGGCTAATGATTATGTGTTGAACTAACTGTCTGCCTCACACCATTGCACACACACACACACACACACACACACACACACACACACACACCATAACATATTTCCTCACACACCATAACCTCACCATGAAGGCCCCCAGGTTGTGTGTGTGTGTGGGGGGGGGGGGGTTGTGAGTGTATGGTTGAGAGTAGGTGGATGGGTTATTTTGTCTGTGTGTTGATTATTGATTGGATGTTTAGAAGTACTGTAGATGTATATGGGTGGGACATATCAAAACAATAAATATTATCAAGAAGGCTGGTTAACTATTGCATTTGGCCGTGCAGTATACGTGTATGTTAGTTAAAGGGGAGGCATGTCGTTTTTCTAGACCTCATTCTTCTTCATGTTTAGCCCCATTAGTTTAGTTTTTAGATATTAAGGCGTTCGCCCGATTAGTTTGGCGATTTTAAGACCTTCCGCCCCATTTGCTTAGGAGGAACCGGGTTTTGATCGTGCCATTTTTCTACCGAATGTTTTTTAAATGTATCTCGTAGGGGGGTCATGGAACTATTATAATATTAAAGGTGGTCTTGGGAAGAAACTATAACAAATAATAAACAAATGTATAAATTAACAAACCTTTACAAAATGTCCCCTTAAAGCAATGTTCACAGACAAAATGCCATAATAAATCAACATCCACGTTCCACCATCCTATTTATTAATGCTGCTGCAGGACAGGCTTGCATAATTGACCACTTGCGAGTTTCAGGTTATAGGGAAGTTGGAGCAGTAACATCGAGAATTAGCAGCTAAAATACGGTTGCATTGCATATATATATAAATACGTAGAACCAAACGTAGCAATCTTGATATCCATCATAAATCTATATAAGGTTTCTGGTAAATATCAATGTTTGCGGCTCCAACTTCCTCATAGCCCAAAATTCGTAAGTGATCAATTGTGAAGTCAACGTAAATTCTGGCGTTGTATTCTTCAGTCCACCATTCCCTCTGTCTACTTAGCTCTACTATTTACACTTCAAGCTTTGGGTCCCCATTTTCTTCGCCTTCCAACATACCTTGAATTCAATTGTTTTCGACCCTCTCATCTATTTCATTTTGATATATTAAGACGTTTGTTCCTTTAGTTTGGTGATTTTTAAACGTGTCGCCCCTTTTCTTTGGCAATGTTAAGACCTTTCGTGCCATTTACGTGTCGATTTTGTCATGGCAAGCGATAGTGAGCCTGCAATCTAGGAGGAACCGACCTCCGGCCGGGACATTTTTGTACCGAAAAATGTACAAATTTATCTTGAATGGGGATCTTGGCAGTATTTTTCTAAAGCTTGATGGAGGTCTATGGAGCAAACTAAAAAATATCCCCTTAAAAAGACATTTGATTCATGCAGCCTTCCCTTGGTCTCCTTATTCACATAGAAAACAACTTAACCAACACTATTAGGTTAGGTAAGGCCAAGTTTAGTTACGATCAAATTGGCATGGATATCTTTAAAGTCTAGAGAGCTATAGGGCAGAGAGAGATAGAGTGAGTGAAAGGAAGAAGGAGAGAGAGTGTGTGTGTGTGTGTGTGTGTGTGTGTGTGTGTGTGTGTGTGTGTGTGTATGTGGACCACATTGTAACTGTCACCTTAACCCTGGAGAGGTAACGCTCAAAAACGTAATTTTCATGGTATGGTCGTTGTGAATATGCACGTCGACTTTGACCTCAAATATCTCCCAAACCAAAAGACTTAGAAACTTAATAAAAATTGCTAAAAAATAATATAAGGATCCTTTAATATTGTGTTAGATATTGAAAGGTAATTAGTATTTTTAAATAATTTAATAAAATAATAAGTAGATGATTTAAGTTAGTCTTACTTAAAAAATGAAAAAAAATTACTAAATTCGTCCTGAGGGTGCTGGGACTCTGAGGTTGTGGATGACAATGGTGGGGCTGATTGGTGTATGAAGGACGATCCTGTAGTCCCCATACGTTGAGAGAAGTGCGAAGTTGCAAAAAGGATTAAAATTTCGACCCTCTAAAAAATTTGCCCCATTTGCAAAAAATCGTTTTGATACCTAAATATACTTGAAATCAAACCAAAATCAACATAGTGCTTCCTACATGCTCCTATTATAATACCAAAGTGTAATAATAGAGATCTGAGTAACATAGATACTACAATAAAATATTATATGGAGGCAACTGAAATCATGTCATGAAAAATTCCTTACCCAAAGTATGGCAACATCAGACCCACAGTATGGCAACATCAGACACACTAACCTGCATGAGCTTGTTCCCTCACCATTTGGCTAAGATTCCTATCACTTCCAGATCAATATCTCAAGTCACAATATCACTAATGTACACTTTTCGATTTAAGTAAATGTCACTAACGAGGTAGGGATGTTGCAAATTTGCAATGGATATATCCTGTTTGAGCAGGTTCTCATGTTGCTGGGCGAGCAGCACCTCCACACCCGACTGAGGCCCACAGCACACTGACTGCCTGCAGGCCAATAACTGAGAAAATGGCCATGTGGGGTGTGTACACTCCAAAAAACTTGTTTTTCGCACCACGCCCGTGCAAATAGGCAACAGCATTTCCTGTCCAGGCTAAAAAAAAAAAAAAAAAAAAAAAAAAAAAAATATATATACAGTATATATATAAAAGGAAACATGCTTACATTGCTGAAATGATTGTGGACATGCAGTAATGCAAGTAATGGTCACTCTTCTGTAAATCTAAAATGGCTTACTTAAGAATGGGAAAGGGGTGGGACCTTCTATTTTTTTTGTATGTCTAAGTGTGTGTGTGTGTGTACGTGCGTGCGAAGCTGGTTGATTTAGCACTGGTTGAGATCTACCGGTTGACACGGTTGATACTGGTAGAGTTGCCCGAGGACTGTATCGGCTGCATGATTTAAGTTGCAATGGCAGGCACATACGTGTTGTATGATAGTGAAACTTGTCGTAATTAATGATTGATGTTGCAGGTGGTGTTGAACGGGATGGTAGGCCGTAGTAGCGGGGCTGGAGGTAGAGCTGTTGCAGTATATTGTGCAGCCTTCCCAGACCCTCTTAAAGCTTTAAACGACCCCCCCCCCCCATCACGACCCCCTTCAAGCTTAAAATAACCTCCCGCCCCTCCTCCTTCAGACCCCTCTTCAAGCTTAAAACGACCTTCCACGATCCCCATAAACTTAACCCCAACCCACCTCTTCCAGACCCCCTCATCAAGCTTAAAACTATTCCCTTCAAGCTCCCCTTTCAAGCTAAGAAACCTCCCCCACCCTCTTCAAGCCGGCCAAAGGCCGGTTTCTTCTAGATTCTAGGCTCGTTATCGCTTGCAAAGATAATGAGAAGCTCTGAATGGGGTTAAACGTCTTAGAATAGCCAAACTAATATACCAAAACATCCTAAGATTACCAAACTAATGTGGTTAAACAAAAGTGTCCCCAAAAGATCACCCACGAGTTAGAAACAGTTAAATAGCAACGATAGGGAAAATTGTCGTAATTAATGATTGATGTTGCAAGCGGTGTTGCACAGTATGGTGGGCCATACTAGCAAGGGCCGTGGTGAGAATTGTTGCTGTATATTGTGAAGCCTTCCCAGACCCCCTTCAAACTTTAAATGGCCGCCTACGATTCCCTTCAAGCTTAAAACGACCCCTTCAAGTTTAAAACCTCCCACCAACCCCCAAGCTTAAACGAATTACCACCCCTGCTCCTCCCCCAGAACCCTATTTAAGCTGAAAACGACCCTCACAAGGCTCCTTTGAAGCTACCCCCACCCACCATCCCCATCCCCCATCCCCTACCCCCTTCAAGCCGGTCGGGACATTAGCCTATCGACAAATGTACAAATGTAGCTTGAAATAGGTCTGAGTTTTTAGTTTGAAGGAAGTCTGGGAAGGCGTTTTTTGTTAGCCTAGGGGACTAACTAAAATACATTGCTCAAAAATGCCACAAGCAAACAAAATCCCCAGCGATAATTATACAAAATATCAAAATAACCCACACGACGTCAGACCAGATAGTGTTAAGTCTATCTATTCATAAATAATAATCATTCAACAATACAACTTGCAACCTACTGCATGATGATAATAATTAACAAATTTTAGTATATTTGTTTACGGAACCTACTGCATGGTGATATTAATGAACAAATATTAGTATATATTTTACGAGACGATTCCTTTGAGATACCAATGACATTAGGCTAGACGAATTTATACAGATAATATGCACTAAAAGGACAGGGAAAATTAGTAATTATAGAAAACTGGGTGATACAGAAAAAATAACAATAAAGAGAAATAAAGTGAGGAACCAATTGAAAATGTAATTGCACTGATAAAGCAGATAGATAGATAGAAAGATAGATAGATAGATAGAAAGATAGAGATAGATAGATATAGATAGTTACGGACAGAGAGAGAGAGAGAGAGTGTTGGTGTATGGAGGGAAGATTGACATTTAAGCCATAGATATTTAGGGAACTATGGGGCAGAAAGAGATAGAGAGTGGGAGTGAGTGAAAGGTAGAGAGAGAGTGTGTGAGTGAATGCGTGTGTTTGTGTGTGAGAGAGAGAGTTAGTGTGTGTGAGTAAGATAGATAAGACAGCTAGATGGATTGAGAGAGAGAAAGAGGCCGATAGAGAATGTGTGTGTGTGTGTGTGTGTCTGATGGATAAATGAAACAAGAGAGAGAGAGAGCGAGAGCGAGCAGGTGTATGGAGGGAAGATTGACATTTAAACTATAGGAATTTAGGGAGCTATGGAGCGGAGAGAGATGGACAGTGGGAGAGAGAGGAGTTACAAGGAACAGTTTGTATCTCAAAAACTATACGCTCCATTGCAGGGAAATACTCTTAGTGGAAAGAGAGAGATTGTGTAGTGCATTACACTCATCGCAGAGTGTACAAAATACTATGCATGTTTCTGTGTGTGTGTGTGTGAGAGAGAGAGAGAGAGAGAGAGAGAGAGAGAGAGAGAGAGAGAGAGAGAGAGAGAGACATAGAAAGAGAGAGCGAGAGATAGAGAGAGCCAGCGAGAGAGAGAGACAGAGAGAGAAAGAAAGAGAGTACGAGGGGGCGGAGGGAATGAAGGTATGAAGGTAAATTAGGTAATTAAGAAACAAAGCAATTTAAGAGAGCTATTATGGAAGGGGATAGGGATAAAAGCAAGGTTTGGGGTTCTGGTTAAGAGGAGATGGGCGTATTTTTATTGTTCTATTTGTGTATCGTGGTTTATGTTTTAGTTTCCTCCCTGATCAGTGTGTTATTGGGAAGGTGTATGTCTTATTATGAGAAAATGTCTAGCATACTAAGCATAAACAAACATGAATGCTAATTAAAGCGCATACACACATACACATACACAATCCTAAGTTCCTAATTCCCTATCTTTCAAATGTCCACTTCCGTTTATCCAGCATTGCCTCTCTCTCTCTCTCTCTCTCTCTCTCTCTCTCTCTCTCTCTCTCTCTCTCTCTCATGTTTGTAGTGTTAGTAAAGGATACATCATAAGCAGTTTTACATGCATCGTTATGTATTGTACAGGCTAAATACACCTAATATAGTACTCATCTTAAATGTCTAACAATTCTCTCTCTTTCTCTCTCCCTCTCTCTCAGAATTGATTCAGGACGATCATTTGGTGGCTAGGTGGAAAGCCCCCTCTCCCCCCTCCCTCCACCTTTCCTCCCTCACCTCCCTTTACCCTTCCACCAAGTTGTATATTGATCTAACTCCCTCCCTCCCTCCCTCCCTCCACCTCCATCTCTCTCTCTCTCTCTCTCTCTCTCTCTCTCTCTCTCTCTCACGTTTTCAATTAGGTATTATATTAGTATTACAAATTCTTCTTTCGTTCCTGATCACCTCGCCTTTTATTTTTGTTTTCTCTTTCAAGTTGTGATGCGTTTTCTTCGTAATTGTATAGGCTGTGTGTGTGTTTTAGTGTGTGTGTGTGTGTGCGTGTGTGTGTGTATGTGCGTGTGTGTGTGTATGTGCGTGTGCGTGTGCGTGTGCGTGTGCGTGAGAGAGAGAGAGAGAGAGAGAGAGAGAGAGAGAGAGAAGAGGAATTATTATTATTATTATTATTATAGAAGCTGTCTAAGCCTCCCAACAGGGTGCAGATACACCTATAAAAGATGAATCCCCACAAAATACCCGTAAGTACTGGAGAGAGACTACGACAACTAAGAAAAAGGAAAAGGGCTACAGTAGTTAGAGAGCCCAGAAGAAAAGATCAGTTTGTCAATTAAAACACCATTCTAAAAAGAATAAAAGCAAATCATGATTAAAACAAAAATTTACTGCTGTAATAAAACATTAACTCTGGACTTAAAAGCTGAGATATATATTCTTTCCTCTCACTTAAACAGTAGGCTACCATAGTGCGGTTGGGAGTATGAACATGATTAGACTAATATCCAGTATTCGAGAATGGATAATAAGTCGTAGGCGTGTGCATAAACCTTTAACCGTCCTGGTGGTGTAATGGTTAAGGTGGCAAAAATATGTGTGTGATAACCCGGGTTCGAATCCCGGTGGATCATATATACTTTAATTATTTAATTAATTTCATTGGGGGTGTGGTGGTGAGATTAATAAAAATAATATGGGTTGACTGTACAACCTCGTTTGGCAAATGATTCCAAAAGGGAATCATTGAAGGAATAAAACACCGAGACAACTGAGATGTAGAAACATTAATTGGAGTCATGGCAAGGTCATTAAGACTCCTCGTAAATCTTGTTGCGCGAATTGGAATAAAAGGTTCTGGTAAAACACAATGCAATGGATGCTGAGTATTGTTAAACATTTTAAATAAAAGACTAAGGGCACCAACCCGACGCCGATGATGAAGATCAAGAGATAGAGCAGGGAGAATAAATTTAATAGAATTAAGAGCTTTATCAAGCCATTTCAAATGACAGTCAGCAGCCGAGTTCCAAACAGGAGAGCAATACTCAAAATGAGGCAAAATAAAAGCATAAACAAATTTTATGACTGTGGTTTCACAAGCGAATGTTTTGTAACACTTGCGAAGTAAACCAATCTTTTGAGCAATAGTAGAAGACAAGGAACGAATATGCTTCTCAAATGTCAACTTAGGATCGAGAGTCACTCTAAGCAAACGCAAACCTGACACATCCTCAATTTGTTTGAAAGTGAGAGAGAAAAGAAACTCCCTGGAAGAGTTCGAACAGCAACACAGAATTAAGAAGTTAGGGTGAGAGAGTGAAGGATGATTACACACACACAGACACAACACAAAAAAGAGAGAGAGAGAGAGAGAGAGAGAGAGAGAGAGAGAGAGAGAGAGAGAGAGAGAGAGAGAGAGACACACACACACACTGAAACGAAATAGTAAGGAAATAGATTGAGGAATGTAAATATATGCATTTTTTTTTTTAAGCGTATAAAGGTGTTTGGAGGATATGAAACTGATAATAAAATAGAAAATATATGAATGGACGGACGAACACAAGAACAACATTAGACACTCGAATAAACAAATATGCATTGACCCAATAAACGAACGAGGAGGAAATAAAGAAGGAACAAACGAACACGTGAATGGAGAAGCAATCGAACAAAGGGACGATAGAATGGAAGAATTGGAAGAAGGAAGGAAGGAAAGAAGAGCAGAAGAGAAGGAGTTTAAGGGGAGACTGGCCGTGTGTTTGGTCTATTAATTCATGTATTAATATATTTTTTTAGTTTCCTCCCTAGACCTCCATCAAACTTAGAAAAACACCCCCTAGACCCCCCTTCAAGATACATTTGTACATTTTTCGATAGAAAAATGTCCCGGCCGAAGGCCGATTCCTCTTAAAATTGCAGGCTCGCTATCGCTCGCCAGGAAAAAATCGACACCTAAATGGCACGAAAGGTCTTAAAATTGACAACGAAATGGGGTGAAAGGTGTTAAAATCGCCAAACTAATGGGCCGAACGTCTTATAATCTCAAAACTAGTGGGGCTAAACATTAGGGAGAAGGGGGTCCAGAAAAAACGGTATGCCTCCCCTTGACAGGAAGAGCTTATCATATAGTATTGTATGAGCTTCTTGTAGTACAGTCGTCTGCAGTGACAGGTGATACATAATTGTATTGAATAATTGTGAAACGCTCATGAAATATTTTGAAACCCTGTCATTAACCCCCTCAGCACCATGACGTAATTTCCTCATATGCTGGTTACCATTAGTCGATTTGATTTAGCTTATAATGTACTTCTGGGATTCAAGGGGGGGTATATGCGACCTCAATAAACCCTCTAAATAGCATAGGCCATTCTTAAACTGTATAAAATCGTCTAGTTTTAGCCAGAATCAAAGCTCTAAAGGCGCCATTGTGCTGAATGGGATAAACCCATACCCAAGTCAACATATTCCCTCTATTAATGTTCACTGTCTCAAATTAATCATATAGTGTACCAGCTACTTGTGCACACGATTGTACAGTTGGCCACATAAGTTCTGTTCCTCTTCGTGATATTGTACACGGAAATATAACGCGCAAGATTGAATTAAGAGTGTAGTTCTTATGCAGGGGCTAACTCATCATACTAGTCAACTGATAATTAAAAGAAACCACACTCGCAATACATACATACTAATAATTTCATTGTCATATATAAGAGAGCAACGAGGAACAAGACTTATGTGGGCAAATGTACTATCAACGACAAAAGTTCGTTCCCCCAACCAGCCACTGAGTGAATCCTAATCACCTGGGGTCGACAAACGAAGCATCTGAGAGAAGTGCCATTTATAGCCAATAAATGCTCCGCTGTTCGATCCCCAGGTGAATCGGATTTACATAGTGGCAGGTTGGGGGAACAAACGTTTGTAGTTGATAGTACATAGCCCCAATCTGAACCAGCTGCAAACTCACTAGCTTGTCAATTCGAAACCGTTGTTAAGTTCACCCATACATTAGCAACTGTTCCAAACTGACAACTCATCTGGTGGTCCAGGATGGGACTATGTATATACAACATCAAAGGACTGGAGTTCTCGAAAAGGGGCTCCAGTCCTGACGTTATTCTTGACTATAAGTGTGCTGGCTTAATAATCTAGAAAGGTTGATAGCCTCTGAAGTCCTATGTTAACTAACTAACTAAGTATGCACATTGTTGCCACTTTGATCATATCCTCTCAGTAGGGTGGACCAGTTGGAATTCTTGTTAGTGAAACACGCCAAGACACAAAAGATGAACATTTCCAAGCTATCTCGAATATGAGAGAGAGAGAGAGAGATAGAGAACGTGTCGATAATAGGTAAGAAGAAGAGAGGTTAGGTAGGTCAAGTATTAGAAGAGAAAAGAGAGAGAGAGAGAGAGTGTGTGTGTGTGTGTGTGTGAGAATGTGTGTGTTCAGGTATGTGTATGTGTGAGCGAGTGAGAGAGAGAGAGAGAGTGAAAGTGAGCGAGAGAGAGAGAGAAAGTACAAGACCCTAATATACGTAATCCCTAGTCTTAGCTACGGGATTAACTAGAACCTAATATAAGAGGGTATGGATATTTACGGAGATAGATTGGAGATATTCGGCTTAGGATATACCTCTCCCCCCCCTCCCCCCTCCCCCCTTGTAGATTGTAAATTATGGGGATAGTGGTTATTATTTGGTCTATTTAGTTATTTATTTTTTATATTTTGTAGTAATTTCCCTACACCTCCATCAAACTTTAAAAAACACCCCTTCGTCCCCCCCTTCACGATAAATTTGTACATTTTTCGGTAGAAAATGTTCACGGCCATAGGCCGGTTTCTCCTAGAATTACAGGCTCTCTTTCGCTCGCCAGGAAATAATCGACACCTAAATGGCACGAAAGGTCTTTATATTGACAACAAATTGCGCGAAAGTTCTAAAAATCGCCCAACTATGGGAACGAACGTCTTAAAATCTCAAAGCTAATGGGACTAAACATGAGGGAGATAGAGCCACTACCTGCCCCTTAATAGAGCGTTACGTAGCCATAAAGTGGTCGTAATACCTACACTACAGGTAATATGGAGAGACTGGTGTGTTGTTATTAAGGGAGTCCACCTCGCTTGTTTTCTCTTTCTCTCCCTCTCCCTCGCTCTTTGGTTTGCATCCATTCGGCCCCATTCAGCCTACTGTCTTAAGACGTTTACCCCGATCCAGGTGTTAATATTTTCCTGGCGAACGGTAGCTAGCCAGCATATATATATTTTTGTTTTGACAGCAAGCTAAATTTGTACATTTTTCGAAAGAAAAATAGTCTCCGGCGAAGCCGGATTTCTCCATACAATGCTGGCTCGCTTTCGCTCGCCAGGAAGAAATCGACACCTGGATGGGGATAAACGTCTTAAAACAGTTGGCTCAATGGGGCCGAATGGATAAAAGCCAGGGAAAAGGAGAGAAAGTTAAAAAAAAAGCCGGTGACCCCCTTTAAGCCTGCGTTCCTTCATTAGATTATGGCTATTAATAGGTGAGTTTATATAGATTAGGACACACACACACAAGTTGTCGGAGTTCTGAGGTTACAATCTAAATTATACACTGTTAGAATGAGTTACTATCTGCCTCCCTTCCTCCTTCTCTCCCTCCATTCTACCTGTTAATCCTTCCTCCCTCCCCTTGCTATCCCCTCTTTACCCCTTCCCTCCTTCTCTTCCCCTTCTCTCCAATGTCTTCCTCCCTCACCCCTCAATCCCCTTCTATCTAATCCCTCCCCCGTTATTCCCTCCCTCTCTCACTCCCTCCCCCCTCCCTCATTTGCCATCCCTATCCCACTTCCTTCCCTCTACCCTCCCTTCCTTCCTTCCTTCCTCACCTCTCCCCCCTCCCTCCTTCTCTCTCCTTTCTCCCATTTTTGCTCACTCTCGTTCTCCCTCTCTTCTACTCCCTCGATATTCCCCTCCCACCCCACACACTCTCCTTCCTTACCTACCTTCCTCTCTCTCTCTCTCTCTCTCTCTCTCTCTCTCTCTCTCTCTCTCTCTCTCTCTCTCTCTCTCTCTCTCTTTCTTGTACTGTATTGATCCGTCTTTTACCTAATTATCTTCCTGTCATCTTTCTTTTCTTTCTTCCTTCCTTTCTTTCTTTCTTTCTTTCTTTCTTACTTGCTTACTTGCTTGTTTAATTCTTCCTCTCTCCCCCATTTCCATTTATGTCTTGCCTTCATTCCTTCTGTCCTCTCTTCCTTGCTTATTTCCTCCTATTCTTTCTTCCTTCCTCTCTCCCTTGTTTCCTTCTTTTCCTATTTACTTTATTGCTTGCTTGTTTATTTTTTCACTCCTTGCATCTTCCTTCCCTAGTTTCCTTTATGTCTTATGGCCACCCCGTCTACCCTATCTTGCTTGCATTGTTGGCTTGCTTACTTTTTTCTCATTTCCTTTCTTCCTCTGTCAAATATTTCTTTCCTGCTCCACTCCTCTTCTTTCCTTCTTAAATCATTACTAGTTTCCTTGCTTATTTCTCGTTTCTTTCATTCCTTCCTTTTATACTTTCTTCTTCTTTCATCCCCCTCCCCCCTCCTCCCCTCCTCTCCTTCCCTTAAGGTGGCGTTACATGGGCGCCTTTATCGGATAATCTGTATCAGTCTAATAATACAATAACTCGATAGTTTAATATTACGAACTTGATCAATTAATTCGTGCTTTAAAGGAGGGTTGGGGGGGGGGGGGGTTGAGACCCCCTTCTCCCTCATCTTTAGCCCCATTCGTATTACAAAATTAAGGCTCTCGAACCATTAGTTTGGCGATTTTAAGACCTTTAGTACCATTTAGGTGTCGAATGTTTTCCTGGTGAGCGATATCGAAAAATGTACAAATTTATCTTGAAAGTGGGTCAAGGGGGTGTTTTTTTTTTAAGCTTGATGGAGGTATAATGAGGAAACTTAAAAATTATAAATAAATAAATAAATATACAAAAACTAACCACTACCCCCTTAACCCCTACAGTACCAGTATCATCATATACAGCATCATCATATTCTGGCAACTATTATACGATTTTATCCAGCTTTGGAAGGATCTCTAGCATTAATAAGGCTTCAAACTATCTCAACCAACCCATATAACAACCACAGAGCCTTCCTAAGCTGCATAATATCGTCTAAATATAGCTAGAAGAGAATATAACACGTCGCTGGTACTCAAAGGGTTAACCACTCTCTATTTCTTCTTCTTCTTCTGTATTGATCTCTGCCTTTTTGCCGCCCTGCCTCTCTGACTTCCTTAAAATCCTTTCTTCCTTCCTGCCTTCCTTCCTTCCTCCCTTCATTCATTCATTCCTTTCTTCCTTCCTTCCTTCCTTTTCTGCCTCCTTAAACATTTCTTCTTTCCGGCCTGCCTTTCTGCCTTCCTTCATTTCTGCCTTCCTTAATCCTTTCTTCCTTCCTTCCTTCATTCATTCATTCCTTTCTTCCTTCCTTCCTTCCTTT
Source organism: Lithodes maja (assembly GCA_037953745.1). NCBI lineage: Eukaryota > Metazoa > Arthropoda > Malacostraca > Decapoda > Lithodidae > Lithodes > Lithodes maja. The sequence continues at coordinate 20,967 of JBAKBP010026118.1, forward strand.
TCTGCCTCCTTAAAAATTTCTTCTTTCTGCCTTCCTTTCTTCCTTCCTTCCTTCCTTCCTTCCTTCCTGCCTTCCTTCCTTCCTTCATTCATTCATTCATTCCTTTCTTCCTTCCTTCCTTCCTTTTCTGCCTCTTTAAAAAAATCTTCTTTCCTGCCTGCCTTTCTGCCTTCCTTCCTTTCTGCCTTCCTTAATCCTTTCTTCCTTTCTTTCCTGCATGATTACTTCGCTGTTTTTCTATTTTATTTTCCTTCTTCCCTTCCTTTCTTCCTTCCTTCCTGAATGATTACATAATTGTTTTCATAATTATCTTTCCTACTTTCCTGTCTTCCTTTCCTGCATGATTACTTCGCTGTTTTTCTATTTTATTTTCCTTCTTCCCTTCCTTCCTTCCTTCCTTCCTTCCTGAATGATTACATAATTGTTTTCATAATTATCTTTCCTGTCTTCCTTTCCTGCATGATTACTTCGCTGTTTTTCTATTTAATTTTCCTTCTTCCCTTCCCTCCTTCCTTCCTTCCTTCCTTCCTTCCTTTCTGAATGATTACATAATTGTTTTCATAATTATCTTTCCTTCTTTCCTGTCTTCCTTTCCTGCATGATTACTTAAAGGTTTTCCTAATTTTCTTTCTCTCAATCTTCCCTCTCTCCCTTTTTAATTAATATAGTTTTGTTTTCTCAATCTTCCTCCCTCCCTTTCACAGTTACTTTGTCCCTCCCTTCCTTTAACCCTCTCCGACATATGACGCGATTTTGAGCCTATTAGGGATACTTTAAAGCCTTTGTTACCATCAGGGGTATTTAAAAACCTTTAGTTTAGTTACTTCAACCTCTGCAGTTGTCTTCGAGTTAGCTGTGGGCAGAAAACTAATTTTGGAGAGGTAATTATAAGAGTGAGAGAACTCTATTTCTTATTGCTAATCTGGCAACCTCTACGTCATAAATGCGTGAAAAGGTTAAGCCGGAGTCGCACGATCACTTTTTCCATCAATTTTCCACGAGCAAGTTTTTTCTCGTATTATTTCGGGACATTTTCGCACTGGTATCGGAAACTAGACTGAAGGTAGATTAGGTTAGGCGGGTGAATTCTGATAAAGTGTAACCAACAGATAAGGGATTGCATTTGCCATCAGCTGGAGAAAAAAAAATATATATATATAAATTAAAAATAGACAATTCGTTGGTGGCTGAATTATTAACCCCTTCTGTAAGGTGATGTACTTTTCATTATATTCTGGCGACTATTAGACGATCTGTTATAGCTAAGGAAGGCCGTTTACTCATTAAAAGGCTATATACTATATCAATTAATCCTTTTAGCTACCATACATCCTTCCTAAGCCTCATAAAATCGTCTAAATGTAAGTGAAGTCAAATTAAAAAGACGTCGCCGGTACAGAAGGGGTTAAAAAACCTACACCACCCACAAACTGCAAGACCAGAATAACCCCCTCAAAAATATCCTAGAAATATAATCTAGTTTCGTTCCATTTACTAGATTTTTTTTTTTTTTTTTTTTTTTTGCGATGCGAGTGTTTCCTTCGTGCAGGGTAAACTTTTATTATTTATTTAGTTTGATTTATATATTTTAGCTGACGGTTAATTTACATATCCCAATATTGATTAATCGGCCATTGTTAAATTTTTACAGAGATTTAGCATGCTGTTAGTTATTAGAAGCTCCTGTAGTATTAAGGGGAGGTTTTTAGTGAGTTTCCTAGACTTCCATCAAGCTTGAAATTACACTCGACCCCCTTTCAAGATAAATTTGTACATTTTTCGGTAGAAAAATGTCCCGGCCGAAGGCCAGTTCCTCTTAAATTACAGGCTCGCTATCACTCGCCAGGAAAAAATCGACACCTAAATAACACGAAAGGTCTAAACAGTGAAATAAATGGGGCAAAAGTTATTAAAATCGCTAAACTAATGGGGCGAACGTCTAAAAATCTCAAAAGCAATGGGGCTAAACATGAGGGAGAAAGGGGTAAAGAAAAAAATCCCTCAAGTGGTAAAATATGAAATTACAAATGTATAGCTGTAGTTTCACATTTTACCATTATTTAGAGAGAAATCAGCAACTAAGAGATTGCATTTTTTTGCCGAGCTGAAAAGAGAAAACAAATAAATTGTATACAATTTATGCGCGACAGTTTGGTTAATAATTATACGATATCGATACAAACAAGTCCCACGAATGAAGCCACTCCAACTAAACTAAACTAACGTAATATAAGAAATCAAATCAAATAACTCAATGGTAATAAAACGATGTGAAAAAAGATATACATATTAACCCTCTCCGACATATGACGCGATTTTGAGCCTATTGGGGATACTTTAAAGCCTGTGTTACCATCAGGGGTATTTAGAAACCTTTAGTTTAGTTACTTCAACCTCTGCAGTTGTCTTTGAGTTAGCTGTGGGCAGAAAACTAATTTTGGAGAGGTAATTATAAGAGTAAGATAACTGTATTTCTTATTGCTAATCTGGAAACCTCTGCGTCATATGTGCGTGAATGGGTTAAACGCAGGCAGGCCAGATTTGTCTAGGAATATGGTGGAAATAATGGCTCTGCGGAAGATAAAAGCAGAGATGGAAGGCAGTACGAGGTTTAAGGGGCCCACCTCGCTTTTTTTTCTCTTTCTCTCCCTCTCTCTTTGACTTGTATCCATTCGGCCTCATTCAGCCTACTGTTTTAAAACGTTTACCCCCATCCAAGTGTCAATATTTTCTTTGCGAGCGGTAGCGAGCCAGCATATATATATTTTTGTTTTGACAGCAAGCTAAATTTGTACATTATTCGATAGAAAAATTTCTCCGGCGAAGCCGGATTTCTCCATACAATGCTGGCTCGCTATCGCTCGCTCGGAAGAAATCGACACCTGGATGGGGATAAACGTCTTAAAACAGTTGGCTGAATGGGGCTGAATGGATACAAGCCAGAGAAAGAGAGAAAAGGAGAGAAAGATAAACAAAGCCGGTGACCCCCCTTACGGCAGACAGGACGGCAGAAGGACAAGGAATCTCGGACATAATGGGTAGTTTGATTGTCAGGGACCCTTTTCTTCCTCAAATTTAGCCCCATTAGTATTGAGATTTTAAGACGTCCGATCTTTTGGCGATTTTAGTACCGTACTTTTTAGGCAATTTAGGTGTCTATGTTTTCGCTATCGCTCACTAGGGAGAAATTGCCTGGAGGGGGATAAACGTCTTGAAACAGTTGGCTTAATGGGGCCGAATGGATACAAGCCAGAGAAAGAGAGAAAAGGAGAGAAAGAGAAAAAAACAGGTGACCCCCCTTATTAAGAGTTCAGGCACCAGTGATTGTGTCTGTTCAGTCTAGTTACGTATATACATGCCAGAGAACCCCCCCCCCACCCCCAACCTTTGTTTTCAGAATAGAGCTGGTTGTTGTTATTTCTGGGGGTACTTCTGTATTTGTGGGTGTGTTTGATGTGTGGTTAGTGCTGTACTCTCTCTCTCTCTCTCTCTCGGTAATTCTATATTTGTGGGTATTCGTGCGCGTTGGTGCCTCTCTGATGTGCGGTTATTTCTGTATCACCTCTCCTTTCTCTTTCTCGTTCTCGCTCTCTCTCTCTGCCTCTGTCTGTCTCTCTCTCTCTCTGTTTGGGGGTAATTCTGTATTTGTGTGCGTTGGTGCCTCTCTGTTTGATGTGCGGTTATTTCTGTATCACCTCTCCTTTCTCTTTCTCGTTCTCGCTCTCTCTCTCTGCCTCTGTCTGTCTCTCTCTCTCTCTCTCTCTCTCTCTCTCTCTCTCTCGGTAATTCTATATTTATGGGTATTCGTGCGCGTTGGTGCCTCTCTGATGTGCGGTTATTTCTGTATCACCTCTCCTTTCTCTTTCTCGTTCTCGCTCTCTCTCTCTCTGCCTCTGTCTGTCTCTCTCTCTCTCTCTCTCTCTCTCTGTTTGGGGGTAATTCTGTATTTGTGTGCGTTGGTGCCTCTGTTTGATGTGCGGTTATTTCTGTATCATCTCTCCTTTCTCGCTCTCTCTCGCTCTCTCTCTCTCTCTCTCTCTCTCTCTCTCTCTCTCTCTCTTTCTGGGGGTAATTTTGTATGTATATAGGTATTGCTGAATGTAGGTGTGTCTCTCTGGTGTGTGATTATTTATGTATCATCTCTCTCTCTCTCTCTCTCTCTCGATGACACAAAGCACTTCTTCACCTACAGTGTGGTCATCAAGTGGAACAAATTGCCAGAGAAAGTGGTACAATGTAAGACAATTAACACATTCAAAAGCAGTCTATACATTCATTTTGAGGAGGTGGGATATAGGTTAAAAAAAAAAAAAAAAAAAAAAAAAAAAAAAAAAAAAAGGTTAAGCATCAGTCTTATATATCTCAACTTTGTTCTTTGCTATAAATTTCCCAGTAGAAGTTTTTCTCATTCTGCTGGGAGACTATTTTTCCCTAACTGAATTTCATGCCGACCAACGGTCGGAGGGAGAGGTGGGTGGGGAGAGAGCCTTATAATTTGCTATCTTTGCTTTCCACTTGTAGCAAATTCTATCTTAGCATTAAGTCCGGACTACCTAGTAGGGACTGCAAGGTCTGTGTAGGCTGTGTAGGCTGTGTATCTATGTAACTATATGTAACTCTCTCTCTCTCTCTGTTTAACTGCTCTACCTCTCTCTCTCTTTCATTCTCTCTCTCTCCTTCCTTTCTTTGTCATAGCATTTGTATTTCCCGCTTTCTCTCTCACACTCACTCACTCTCTCTCTCTCTAGGGGTCATTCTGCATTTGTGGGTATTGTAGTATACAGTATAGGTGCTTGTCTGTTTGATGTGTGGTTATTTTTGTATCGTATCATCTTTTTCGCTCTTTCTTGTCTCTCTTGGTTATTGTCTTCTTGACTTGCCTTGCCGCCTTCTTCTCTTATTTTCCTCTATATGTAGTATCGTTGGTGTATTTGTTTCTTGCACACACACACACACACACACACACACACACACACACACACTAAATAGACACACTAGATAGATAGATAAATTTATAGTTAGATACATAGAGATAGATAAAAAAATAAATAGAAAGAGAGCGATAGAGAGAGAGAGTGTTTATATGTCCTCTGTATAATCGTTGTGTTTTTACTTTTATCAGCTTCCTTTTTCTCTTCCTCTTTCATCCTTTTAACCAAACTACATCACCTTTTCCTTTCCCTTGCCTACCTACTTTATTTATTCACCTTCTTGCTTGTTTCTTTCATTCATGCATTCATTCATGTATTTATCCATCTAGTCATTTCTATTCAATCTTTTATCCATTCATTCATTTATTAATTTAGTCTATCTTTTATAAATTAATTCATTAATTCATTCATTTATGTATTCCATTCATTCATTTTTCCATTCATTGATTTATTCCTTCCTTCCTTCATTCAGTCATTACATTTCCAAGCCAATTTCATCTATCCTTTCTTTTTTCCTAGTTTGTTTCCTCCTTCGCCCTCTTTCCTGTTGTCCTTTCTTCTTGCTTGTTGTTTTTTCTTTCCTTTCTTCCTTCCTTGCTTCCATTAATATGTCCTTGCTCCCTTCCTTCCTTCTTATCTTGTGCCTTCCATTCTTTTTTTCCAAATTGTCTTCCTCGCCTTATTCATTTTTTGTTATCGTTCCTTATTTCCTTCCTTCCCCTGTATTTATTCCCTCCTTTGTTTTCTTCCTTCCACCTTCTTTTATATCCTCCTTTCCTCCTTCCTTCCGTCCTCCCCTTCTCCCTTACATCCTTCCTCCTTTCCTTTTTCCCTTCCATTCTTCATTCCTTCATCCCTTCCTTCCTTCTTTCTTTCATTCCTTCCTTGCTTCTCTCCTTCGTCCCTTCCTTCCTTCCTGTCCCTTCCTTCCTTCCTCCCTTCCTTTCTTCTTTCCATTCTTCCTTCCTTCCTTCCTTCCTTCTTTCCTTCCTTCCATTCCTTCTTTCTTTATTCCTTCATCCCTCCCTTCTTTCCTTCCTTCCTTCCTTCCTCCCTCCCTCACTTCCTCCTTTTCCCGCCCTGCTCTGTCAAAAACAAGTCTAGCGCCAATTATGTACAAGAAACGTTCTGGAAGGCCGATAATACGAGAGACCAGGAAGAAGGAAGGAAGGAAGGAAGGAAGGGGAGGGAGAGAGGGAGGGGAGGGAGGAAGCAAGCAAGCAATACGGACATGAGGAGGGGAGGGAGGAAGGGAGGAAGGAAGGGTAGGGGAGGGAGGGAGGAAGGCAGGCAGGAAGGAAAGAGGAAGGAAGGAATGTAGAGAGGGAGAAAAGACGAACGTATGGAAGAAGGGAGGGAGGGAGGGTGCTATGAAGGAAGGATGAAGCAATCAATACGAAAAGAAGCGAGAGGAAAACGGAAGGAAGAATGAAAGGCTGAAATAAGAGGAGGCAGGAAGGAAGAAATGAATGACGGAAGTATTACGGACAGGAGAGACTATGGAAGGAAGCAAAGAAGTGAAAATGAATGCATGGAAAAAAGAACAAGGGATCGATTAAAGGATGAGAATGAGGGAAAACAGGAAGGAAAGGAAGAAAGATGGGTAGGAATACAACGAAAGAAAGGAGGCACAAACTAATATAACAACGGAAGATGAAAAGCATGGATTTTAATATTTGTGTGCAAGGGGAGGAGAGAAGGAACGAATAAATATCGGAAAACGTATCGAGAATATAAACTAGGTGATACAAGAAGTGTGATAAAAAAGACAACACAAGCCATAATACGAAACAATAACCTAGGAATAAAATCCTATAACGAAGGAGGAAGAGAGGGAGATAGAGAGTGAGTGAGTGAGTGAGTGAGTAAGAGTAAGATGTTATAACGAAGTAAAAAAGTAGAACATTAAAAAAAAATAGGAAGAGAGAGAGAGACAGTGAGTGTGTGTGTGTAAGAGAGAGCAAGAGTAAGAAGATGTTTTAACGAAGAATGGAAGCAAATAGAAATAAAGAGAGAGAGAGAGAGAGAGAGAGAGAGAGAGAGAGAGAGAGAGAGAGAGAGAGAGAGAGAGAGAGAGAGAGAGAGAGACAGTGAGTGTGTGTGTGTAAGAGAGAGCAAGAGTAAGAAGATGTTTTAACGAAGAATGGAAGCAAATAGAAATAAAGAGAGAGAGAGAGAGAGAGAGAGAGAGAGAGAGAGAGAGAGAGAGAGAGAGAGAGAGAGAGAGTGTGTGTGTGTAAGAGAGAGCAAGAGTAAGAAGATGTTTTAACGAAGAATGGAAGCAAATAGAAATAAAGAGAGAGAGAGAGAGAGAGAGACAGTGAGTGTGTGTGTGTAAGAGAGAGCAAGAGTAAGAAGATGTTTTAACGAAGAATGGAAGCAAATAGAAATAAAGAGAGAGAGAGAGAGAGCAGAGAGAGAGAAAGAGAGAGAGAGAGAGAGAGAGAGAGAGAGAGTAGGGGGGGTTAAGAGGGGGTATTGGTCAAAACAAGGGGGTATCACGTGTCACTCTGGGTGATAGATGGGTAAAGAATGTGAAGGGGATAGATAGCTACCTAGATTGATAGACTTAGATAGATAGATACATCCATATATATATATATATATATATATATGGAAGTCCCAATTTCGGGACTTCGGTGAGACTTTTTCTATTGCACTAGACATATCGAAAGCCTTCGATAGAGTCTGGCATAAATCTTTAATTTCTAAACTACCCTCCTTCGGTTTCTATCCCTCCATCTGTGCCTTTGTCTCTAATTTTCTTTCCGGCCGTTCCATAGCTGCGGTTGTGGACGGCCATTGTTCACTTCCTCACCCTATAAACTCCGGTGTTCCTCAGGGCTCTGTCCTATCTCCTATTCTCTTTCTAATTTTTATAAATGATCTCCTTAACTGTACCTTAATTCCCATCCATTCATACGCAGACGACTCAACTTTACACTACTCCATTAGTTTTTTAGAACGCCCCAGCCAGCAATCCCTCAACGACAAACGTAATGAAGCCATAGAACTCTTAAATTCTGATCTAAATACTATGTCCAATTGGGGCAGAGAAAACCTTGTTAACTTTAATGCTTCCAAAACCCAATTTCTCCATCTATCTACCCGTCAGGATCTCCCAGCGGACTATCCTTATTCTTCAACAATACAAAAATCAACCCTTCATCTTCTCTCAATATTCTTGGTGTCTCTTTTTCTTCTGCTCTCATTTGGAAGGACCATATTACCAGTCTTGCTAAGGCAGCCTCCCAGAAGCTGGGTGTGCTCAACCGCCTTAGGGGGTTCTTTTCCCCTGCACAGCTTCTTGCTCTGTACAGGGGCATAGTGCGCCCTTGTATTGAGTATTGTTCACATGTGTGGGGAGGTTCCTCTCACACCGCTCTCCTAGACAAAGTTGAAAGGAAGGCCTTTCGTATCATTAACTCCCGTCCACTCACCAACTCTCTGCAATCTCTCTCTCTCCGCCGCAATGTTGCATCTCTCTCGCTATTCTATCGCTACTATAATAATCAGTGTTCCTCAGAGCTATCCCAGTGCATACCACCTCCTTTACGTAGGGCACGTGGTACCCGTCTTGCAACTCAATCCCACCCCTACTCTGTGCAACTCTCCAACCCAAGAGTGAAACGTTACTCTCAAACTTTCTTCTACTCAACATCTGAGCTCTGGAACTCTCTCCCAGAATCAGTCTTTCCCTCTTCCTATGACTTAAATTGCTTCAAACTCCGTGTGTCCAGGCATTTTGGCTCGAACGTCCCTTGATTTTGGCCCTGTCACTCTTTCAACTATGGGGGAGGGCACTCGCTATAGGCAGTTATGCCTTTTGCCTCCCTCAATCACATAGAAAAAAAACAAAAAAAAAAAACAAATATATATATATATATATATATACAGTATATAGATAGATACCTATAGATTGATAGACTTAGATAGATAGATAGATAGATAGATAGATAGATAGATAGATAGATAGATACTCAGACTCAATATTTTATTCGTAAAAGCTACATAAAACTTTGTACATAGTAAGAGAATTGTGAAGCACATTTATCTCATAGTTGGTTCACGGCTTTGAATAAAAGTAATTCTAGATTTTACTGCGTCAATGTCATTTTCCTTTAAACATTCGATATTATAAATATTCAATAAAATATTCTTTACTTCCTTCATCAAATATAAGCTATCATCATTAAGTAAACATGTTCTTAAAAAAATACAAGGCTTCATCATACATCTGTGATAGCTAGCGAGAGAGAGAGAGAGAGGAGAGAGAGAGAGAGAGAGAGAGAGAGAGAGAGAGAGAGAGAGAGAGAGAGAAAGATAGATAGATAGATAGATATAGATGTGTATGTCTCTTATAAGTAAATAAATGTAAAGTATTTTGGGTGGAATTGTCTAGTCCAGGAGTCTGTAGGCGTTTAAATATTCAAATTGCTTAGTCCTTATCATTAACCTCTGCTGTACCGACGACGTCTTTTAATTAGATTCTAGCTATGTTAAGACGATATTTTGCAGTTTAAGAAGGATCTGTGGTAGTAAAAAGGATTGAGTGAGATAGTTCAAAGCCTGTTAATTACTGGAGGCCCTTTATCAACTGAATAACATCGTCTAATAGTAGCCAGAACAAAGTTAAAAGGACGTCGCCAGTACAGAAGGGGTAAATGGTTAAATTTTCACCCAGGTTTTGTCATGATAATGTGTTTTCTGCATGTATATTTATTGTTGCTTCCCTCGTAAAGACAACAATAACATTGGGGATTATTTGTAATGTGTTTGTCGCCTGTTAGTATACCTCATTGTGTGTATATTATTGTTGTTACTTCCCTCATAAGGACAACACATAACACAAACAAATACGTCACCGTATAAAAGGAGTTAACCCCCTTCAGCGCCATGACGTATTTTCCATCATATTCTGGTTACCATTAAACGATTTTCTTTAGTTTATGATCTACCTCTAGGGCTCAAAGGGGTAAAATCGATCTCAAATAACCCTCCGAATAGCATAGGTTCTTCTTAAACTGCATAAAATCGTGTAATGTTAGCCAGATTTAAGATTAAAATGACGATCAGTAAGGATTTTAGATAACACTGATATGTCCTGGCAAATGTTTAGAGTGTTAGGTAAGGCCCATATCCCGCCATCAGTCCAACGAATAGGATACATTAACGGACATGCTCTACGTGTGAGCTCGTCCATTGAAAACGACTACTTTTTCTAAACAACTATGGCTATCGTTAAGGAGCTCACCTCGCTTTTTTTTCTCTTTCTCTCCCTCTCTCTTAGGGTTGTATCCATTCGGCCCCATTCAACCTATTGTTTTAAGACGTTTACCCCCATCCAGGTGTTAATGTTTTCCTGGTGAGCGGTAGCGAGCCAGCATATATATATTTTTGATTTGAGAGCAAGCTAAATTTGTACATTTTTCGATATAAAAATGTCTCCGAAGCCGGATATCTCCATACAATGCTGGCTCGCCAGAGAAAGAGTGAAAAGGAGAGAAAGAGAAAACAAAGCATGTGACTCCCCTTAAACGATTTTGTGCATTTTTGAAAGCAACGGTGGGGTTGAAAGAGTTCTTCCTAAGCTCATTAAAGGTGTGTGAAAATAACCAGAACACTGTAACTAGAAATTGATGACTTTTCTCTGCCTGTTGCAGTTAACCCTATTGTACGATGATATTTGTATTGTATTCGGACAAACACTAAGCGAATTTACAGAACTTAAAAAGGACCTATAGGAATCAAAGAGGCCCAAACCCATCTCCCAAAGCCCTCTGATTCCCACAAATCTTCTTAATCTGCAGAAAATCGTCTCCCGGAAGCCAGCATTAAATGGAAAAATGTGTTAAAAGGGTTAACGCAACGCTAAAATTGCTTGGGTTTTTAATACTCCCCCTCGACGGTGCAATTTTCATAAATACGGGGCGTGCTGGTGAGAGAGAGAGAGAGAGAGAGAGAGAGAGAGAGAGAGAGAGAGAGAGAGAGAGACAGAGACAGAGACAGAGACAGAGAGAGAGAGAGACAGAGACAGAGAGAGAGAGGAGTGTGGGAGTGGGTGTGAGGAGGGATGGGTTAGAAGGGTGAATAGGTCCGCAGTGGGTGAGTGGGGGTGGAGGTGAATGAGTGAGTGAGTGGGTAGATAAGATAGTGGGTGGGTGGTTCAGTGTATGAGTGAGTGGAAGGGCGCGTTAGTGAGTGGGTGGGTGAGTGATTATGGGGGTGGGTGGGTGAGTGAGTGAGTGTGTGAGTGAGTGGTTGAATGGGTGGGTGAGTGAGCGGGAGGGATTAGAGAGGGGAGGAGGAGAAAGTGGGAGGGGTAGAGAGAGGGAGG
>JBAKBP010026119.1:0-32233 GCA_037953745.1 Lithodes maja
CCCCTAGTCAATTTTAGTCCCAGTGTTTTCCCTTCCTGGTGTGTATCTAATAAATCTCCTTCTACAATTATGTCATCTTCCTTTGAGGTAGCAATTGGAAGTATGGTAAATTTTGTCATATTGGTTTTTATTTTCCATCTCTTTTCGAATTCGTTTATTTTATTGATTTCTAAGCCTACTTTTTCCGCCATAAGTCTTCGTGATTTGCCTGGGTATGTAATTATCTGGGTGATGTCGTCTGCATATTGAATTGTAGTGCAATCGATAGCAGGTAGTGGGAGGTCCATGGTATATATTGTGTATAATATTGGGGATAATATGCTGCCTTGTGGGACACCACTGAGTAGTTGTATTGGTGGGCCTAAGTGGTTTTTAATGCGGATGTGTGCCTTTCTATCTTCTAGGAAATCACACAATATTGACTCAATATGGCTTGGCAGATTAAGTTGGAGTATTTTATATTTCAGGCCCATATGCCATACCTTGTCGAAGGCTTTACTTACATCTCTAAGAATTACGTGACATTGATTATTCCTGGCCTTTGCTTGGGAAACAGTTTCATATATGATTGCTGTGGCTGTATTTGTGCCTTTTTTGCTGACGAAACCATGTTGACTAGCCGGGATAAGGTCATTCATGTTTAGATGTATATTTAGCCTATTATAAATGCATTTTTCAAGTATTTTGCCTGGCACTTCCAGTAGCGATATAGGTCTGTAGTTAATTGGGTCATATGGTGACTTGCCTTCTTTGGGTATTAGGTGAATTACAGCTGTTTTAAATTTGTCAGGGAAGTATCCTAGGGAAAGTGTGGCATTAAATATTTGTATTAGTGTTAGTATTGCTTGCTCAGAGACTTGGGAGATTATTATTTTATTAATGTTGCTCCGTCCAGGGGCTTTGTTTTTCATATTTTTTATGATATTTTTTATTTCATGGATATCGATTGCCCTTGTGGTTGCGTTCTGATTATTAAAAATATTTAGGTTGATGGCTTCATTAGGTAGTGTTCTATTTAGATTTCTTTGGATAAAGTTTCTGACCATGGTTTCGTTGTGTTCATCGAACTGCTCATTCTCTTCATCAGATATTTTGAATATATCTCCCCATATTTCACGAAATGTGGCTTCTTTACCTATATTGTCATATACTTTCTTGTTGTCTTTGTTTAGTATATAATTAGTTGGATCATTGCTAGAACCGCTAAGTTGTTTGATTTTTGTCCAAAAAGCTTTTGGATCTCTATGCTTATTTGAAAGGTCTTCGAGCTGATTCTCCCAATTTCTGTCATAATTTATTTTACATTCATCTCTTAATTGCTGTTGCAGTAGTCTAAATCTGATATATAAGTGTCTGTGCCATCCTCCTATTATAGCGTTTTGCATGATAGCCTGGTATTCTCTTTGTATTCTTCTTATTTCTGGAGTTATTATGGATTTGTTTATTGTGATTGTGTTAGATGTAGGGATTGTGTTTTCCATGCCAGTTGTTATTGAGTGGTACCAGTTGTCTAGTGCAGTGTCTATTTCTTCTTCTCCTCCTTCGCTAAGATCAAAGTTGTATCTATTTAGTTCTAAGTCTACCGTTTCTCTAAAGTTGTCCCAGTTCACATTATTCATGTTTAATTTGGGGGTGCTGGGAATGGTGATTTTATCGGCAGTGATCGTGAATATTATGGGGAGATGGTCAGATGTTGTGATCGGGCCACATTCAATTCTAGAATTATGAAAGGCTCTGTTATTTGTTAGTATGATGTCAGGGGTAGTACTTCTGTTATGCGAAAGGTATGTTGGGAAGTGGGGGCCTAGGTGTACAAGGCTATTTTGGTTAATAAAACGGGCTAGGCCCTCCCCTACTGCATTATTTGAGTTATTTCTCAATAGGGTATGTTTTGCATTGAGATCACCTAGAATGTAAGTAGGTAAATTAGTGTATGCAAGTCTATGTATATCAGGGAAAGGAAGGTAGGGGCGTCTAGGGGGTAGGTACATGGTTGCAAAATTAACTGGTCCTAAGGAGGTCTCGATTGTAATGCAGAGAGTGTCAGAAATAAAGTCATCATACAGCTTATATTTAAGTGTGTTTTTTACAAGAATGGCACTACCATCATTAATTTCATTTGAAGAGTTCTTTGAGTGGGTATGGTATCCATTTATCTTTATTGTTTCGTTATTTGTATTGCTGTGGCTATTAATTAAGATTATATCAGGGTTGATTGATAGATATGTATTAGTTAATTCGATTTTCCTATTCTGCCAGTGTAACACATTATGTTGTATTATTGTTAGCTTGTTAGGGTCTCCTATGGTCTGTTGTTTTGTCCCTTGTTGTGTCTTAGCACCGACTTCTTTATATTCGGACTGGCAACTGGTACGTTATGTATTGTTTCATATTCACTCCTATCATCAAGGGTATAGGCGCCTGACTTAATGTCATTTTCTAGTGCTGATTGTTGCACATGGTGATAACGGATTAGGTCAGAAGTAAAGTGATGGTCTAGTAGTCCATCCTTTATGTCTTGAATAACTTGATGGGCTTCCTGGTAGTTTTTCGTTCTTGTAAATCTCACTCTTACTTGCCGTTGGCTGTGCCAGTTGATGAGTTTTTTCTTATTCATATTATTTGGCGCGTTTTGGTCACTGTGGTATATTTTGATGTGTAACTCTTTTATAAAGGCTTCCTTTTCTTGTACTGTCATTGTTTCCATTGGGCGTGTCACAGTGTTTTCTTGAGATATGCTGTCAGAGTCACTCAGAGTTGCTTCTTCAGTTTCTTGTTCATGTGACTCATCTAAAGTAAGGGGGCTCATGGGGGTCTCTCCTGTTTGGCTGATGGTGTCTTCAGCTTGATTTTGGGTCGGAATGTCGTTATGGGTTTGTTTCATGATATTCATGGTTTCTTCGCCGCTAATGTTTGAGAACAAGTCATTTGAAGGTGGGTTGTTTGGGAAATTCATTTGGGAATATCCATTTTGTTTCAGCATGCTGTTTAGTTCTGTTGCATATGATCCGGGTCTTGCCATGTTATGTAAGTGGGCATGCAACATACATGCTAACATTGTACTGGCTGTGTTCGGTTTTATGTCTACTTGGGGTATTGTCTGAGGGTTCATTGTTGCCGATGTTGCTGCATTCTGGTGACCGGCTGCTTGACTGTAGGTTTTATTGGCATTTACTGTTTTTGATGCCTCTTGTTTCTCCTTCCTTTTCTTTTTGATTGCTTGCTTCCGGACTTCGCACTTCATTGAATTTGTCCTATGATCCTGAAGGCAGTTTACACATTTTTTGACTGTTGCAGTGCAATTCTTCCAGGTGTGACCTTCCTGAGCACATTCTGAGCAAAGTTCGTATTCTTTTTCCTTGGGGCATTGATTGGTGTGATGGCCCTCGACTTTGTGGCATCTGAAACAGTTGGTGAGAGGAATAAAGTCTTCCTGTCTTATTTTCTCATGTGGTATGCTTAGGTTAAACATGAGCATTGAGCATGCCTTTCTGAGTGGCTGTCTGTGCATTGTCCACACTTTCAAAAGTTATTTTTAGTGTGCGGCTTTTGTCAAATTTATAGACGGCATCCACTTTTCCCTGAGCCCAGACATTTTTCTGTTCTATTTGCTCTTGTATCACCTGTTCGTTGTTCAGGTAAATTAGGTCATGAACATTGAATATAATAACTGATCTTTTTGCTGCAAGCTCTGGAGGTAGAATTGGTGTGTACCCTGCTGCATTCAGTTTAGTGATGGTGTCTCTTGCAAAGATTTTGTCTTGATCAATATCATTTGCTGTAATTACAACAAATCCTGTGTCTGAGATGTATATATTGGTAGCATACACTCCTTGTCGTGATAAGGCTTCCAACAGTTGGACCCTAGCTTGTTGTTTGTCACCTGGGTGAGAGTATTTTATTCTTGTCCTCCCCATTGTTAATGTGGCGACGTAGGGTTATACATGTTAGGTTAATGTCTGAATTTACTAAGGACAAAGCAACATATTTATACAAAATTCGAGGATCAAGAATAGGTAGGTGGGTGGAGCTACTGGGTGTGGGGTGGCTGTTCATTGGTGGAAGGCAGTCTATTCGCGAGACGGGCACTAAATCTTATCGGTGGTTGGTTGGTGGCTGTGATTGGTTGGTGTTGTCAGTTGTGTGCTGAGCGCCGAAAGGTAAGGGAGGGGGGCACAGGGCCCTGTGCCCCCCTCCCTTACCTTTCGGCGCTCAGCACACAACTGACAACACCAACCAATCACAGCCACCCACAGCCAACAACCAACCACCGATAAGATTTAGTGCCCGTCTCGCGAATAGACTGCCTTCCACCAATGAACAGCCACCCCACACCCAGTAGCTCCACCCACCTACCTATTCTTGATCCTCGAATTTTGTATAAATATGTTGCTTTGTCCTAATGGAGGATGTCTTCTGCCACCACACCAACATTATCAACAACAACAGCAAGAAGAAAGCCTCACTAAGAAATGGTGAAACAGTGACTTTTACCATCAAAACAGGGAGACAGGGACGTGAAGCTACCAACATCACAGGCCCTGAAGGAGCTCCAGTCAAGGGCTCCTCTTTCTCCCAACGGAATGCTCCACCAGAGTCGACACCACCTACAACTACAGCAGATGGGGAAGCAGTACTGAGGGCCAAGATCTTTGCCTGTATTCAGTCAGCCATGGCCATTGCTGGACCAGACAAACACCAACTCTGCCAGCTAATCCCCTGTCTGTTGTCACACAACAATCTTCCCACCATCACCATACCTCAGAAGGCCTTCTCAGCGACCCCTGCAAACATCAAAAGGGCGTCAACAAAGAAGAAGCCCCCCAAGACACAAGATCGAGTTCCAGAACTACAGGAATCTCCAACTCTTCACATCCATGAAGAACACCAAGAAGAGGACGAGACACAAATGGAACCCGAGGAAGCCAGAGCATCATCATCACCATCAACTTCCCCAACACCAAGCCAAAATCGCCCAGAAAGAGATCCCCAGGACCACTCCTTCCCCTCCCGACAAACCCGGAGACAATAACAAAAATCGCCAAGGAGACGGAATCGGGAGAAGACACCATCGAGCTTGCAGAACTAACACTGGGCAGTATTGGATTTATCTGTGACGTCTTTGAACAAGATCCCGACGTTATGAGGAAAGCATATTATTATATTAATCAAGAAGACTTGGAACGAACTCTCACAGATGAAGGAAAAAACAAACTGAAAGCAAGACTCAACAGATCAGATATAGACATCCCTAAGTTAAAATCATTCTTATCAGCACTTTAGTAGCCTAAGTACAACAATAAAGCATGAATGAAAGTTTTAAAAAAAAATGACTAGACAAACAAAATAAAGTAATAAACATCCCTCAACAACAGCAAGGTGGACGGCCCACTAACTTTTATCTTACACTGTATTTCATCTTTCCTACTTTCTCTTCCCTCCACCCACTCTGAGGTGCCTCTCTTCCCCCCCTACCTTTAAAAAAAAAAAAAAAAAAAAAAAAAAAAAAAAAAAAAAAAAATTATTACTTGCCTCACCTTTACTATATACTTCCATTCCATTATTCTAATCATTACCTCTCCTTTCCCTGAAGATGCAAGATGTTTACTTGTGAAACGTTGGATCCACCATGAATTTTGCTAACCTGTTGTACCTCATCTCTGAACCCCAGAGGAAAATTGTTAGAACTATTGAAAGCTGTAACAATAAAATCCTGAATGCTGAAACTGCTATTGCCTTTAACCTCGTCTGTTTAAAAGAGAATATATATATATATATATATATATATATATATATATATATATATATATATATATATATATATATATTCATATATACTGTATATATATACAGTATATATACTATTCACATTTATTTCAGATTCTTAGATAAGTTGTACAATAACAATATGGAAGCCTAAGTAAAAATAAATAATAACAGTACACAGTAATTGCCCACAATGTCTCGAACCGTTTTCGTGTGGCATCAACTGTACCGATTGAGATGGAATAGGTAACATCTAATAAACCCTATTGAACAACGAAAAGTGGTCTTAATTCGCTGCTGTTGTCAGGTCAGATCAGGTGAAGGTATTGAGGGATAAACCTTACAATGGCACCCGTTATCTACTTTTCGAATAGTTTTGAGGGAGGAGACGGGGTTTTAGAGAGAGATTAAGCTGTTGGAGTGGCTTTGGTATGTATGTTATTGATGATATACATATTTTCAGCAACTGTACCGATCAGCTGGCGGGCGGGTGGTGGAGGAGTGGGGCGTGGAGGAGGTAGTGGTGGATGAAGGTGGTGTGGTGGAGGTGAGGGGCCCCCTAGGGACAGTAAGGGCCCGGGGGGTGGTGCTGTGTCCGGGACCATGGGCAGCACCATTGCTCGCCAGGATGGGCGTCCACATCCCACTCAGGTAGGGTTAATGTGTGCATTTAGTTTCCAGAACGAAAATTGTTATGCCAACGATAGAAATAGCTTCGATTGTCGCCATGCCAAGTACCAGACCAGAAGGACACAAAAGACATAAAAAAGGTTCAGAGTGCCTTTCACATGCGTATCAGCTTCTGCGCCAACCAACAGTAATACATTATGCCTTGGATAGCCACCAAAATCATCACAGAGCCAGAGAAAGCCCTTCAAGCTCTCAAACTCCATCAATTGAACAACGCAGAAAAAATAACAGACTATGCACGCCAAACCAGCAACCAGTATCAAATTATTCCCCTAATATATTTGGTCACTGCTAGGTGTGATATTAGCCTTGTCAAGTCTATGACTGACTCTCCTGCTAGGCTCGATACTAGCCCTGCTAAGTGTGATACTTTTTTTTTTTTTTTTTTCTATGTGATTGAGGGAGGCAAAAGGCATAACTGCCTATAGCGAGTGCCTCCCCCATAGTTGAAAGAGTGACAGGGCCAAAATCAAGGGACGTTCGAGCCAAAATGCCTGGACACACGGAGTTTGAAGCAATTTAAGTCATAGGAAGAGGGAAAGACTGATTCTGGGAGAGAGTTCCAGAGCTCAGATGTTGAGTAGAAGAAAGTTTGAGAGTAACGTTTCACTCTTGGGTTGGAGAGTTGCACAGAGTAGGGGTGGGATTGAGTTGCAAGACGGGTACCACGTGCCCTACGTAAAGGAGGTGGTATGCACTGGGATAGCTCTGAGGAACACTGATTATTATAGTAGCGATAGAATAGCGAGAGAGATGCAACATTGCGGCGGAGACAGAGAGATTGCAGAGAGTTGGTGAGTGGACGGGAGTTAATGATACGAAAGGCCTTCCTTTCAACTTTGTCTAGGAGAGCGGTGTGAGAGGAACCTCCCCACACATGTGAACAATACTCAATACAAGGGCGCACTATGCCCCTGTACAGAGCAAGAAGCTGTGCAGGGGAAAAGAACCCCCTAAGGCGGTTGAGCACACCCAGCTTCTGGGAGGCTGCCTTAGCAAGACTGGTAATATGGTCCTTCCAAATGAGAGCAGAAGAAAAAGAGACACCAAGAATATTGAGAGAAGATGAAGGGTTGATTTTTGTATTGTTGAAGAATAAGGGATAGTCCGCTGGGAGATCCTGACGGGTAGATAGATGGAGAAATTGGGTTTTGGAAGCATTAAAGTTAACAAGGTTTTCTACTACTAGCCTTAGCAGGTCTACGACTGACTCCCCTGCTAGGTTCGATACTAGACCTGCTAAGTGTGATCCTACTAGCCTTGTCAAGTCTATGACTGACCCCCTGATAGGTTCGATCAGGTCTAAGACTGACACTGCCAAGTGTTCTGGCAGTAAGTCGTGTACGACACTGACAAAAGTGTTACCTGTGGAGCCTGTGAGGCTAGAAGCTCACAATCCGGGTCATCAACCAGATACACCACAGCAGAGACTCTCTTGTACACCTTCTTTAGCCTCTGGGTTGATACCTGGCACAACCTGCGGTTTGGCACAGCTAGTGGTTTCAGACCTAGCATTAATAAAGAAGAGGGAAGAGACTCAGACAATTTCCCAGTCCAGAAGTTGAGGCCTGGCAGAACACAATCTAAGGACATAAGCCGACCTAGGACCCCATCCCCAACATGAAGCGAAAATTCCCTAAGTTCCCCTTGACACTAGGAAAGTCATTACTAAATATATCAAGCACATCGTCTATAATTGTTATAGTTCCCTCCTTACATTCATAGTCTTTCTCTCTTCAGGAATACACAACACATGCACTGTCTATGCTCTACCCTATTGAAAACTATAAGTTTATGATTGAACAATCTGGTATCAACGTAAATTAATAAAATATATTGAATATTAAGAAATGTATTGAACAGTGAGCTAAAAACGGAATTTGAAGGTAAATGCGGGGAAGAGCAAGGTTATGGTCTTCGCAAGGGATGAAGTCACAGAGTGTGAGGTGAAGTTGAATGGTCAGGCTATGGAGATCGTCACCTCTTTTAAGTATCTGGACTATGGATGAAGAAGTGCGGGAGTACAACAGGGGAAGAGGGATGTAGGAATGCTGAAAGCAGTAACAAGAAATAGGGTGGTCAGTATGGAAGTGAAGAAGTCCTTGCATGATAGTGTGGTAATCCCGACACTGACTTATGGAAGTGAAGCATGGACGTTTGAGAAGAAACTCAGACCAAGTTTGAGAGTGTTGGAAATGAGTTACTTGAGAAGTGCGTGCAGAGTTACATGGAGGGATAGACAGACGCATGAGGAAGTAAGAAGGAGGTGTGGTGTAGAGGTAGATGTGCTGGAAAGTGTGAAAAGGAACACCTTGAGATGGTTCGGCCATATGGAACGTATAGGAAGCAAGAGAATGACTAAAGAAAGTGTATGAGAGCAAGGTGGAAGGACAGAAAGGGAGGTGGAAGGATGGAGTGAGGAAGTATATGGATAAAGGCAGTGCTGGTTGGGAGGAGGGGCGTCGACTGACTGGGAACAGAGGTGCATGGGGGCAGTTCGTTCGTGGCCACCCCTTCGGGGACCACGGCGTCAGGCAATAGATAGATAGAAGAAATTGATTCTGAAACATCCATCCACCCATCACAAACACTTTATACTTAGTGACTTCCATATAGATAAATAATTATTGTTCCTTGCGAATGTAGTAAATACTATAGTTGGGCGACTAGAGAAGATATATTTCGTATAGATCCGGGCAGGCTAATTCGCGATAACTTAGTTCTTCGAAAGCTAGTAAATATGTATATACTCAAATTCGTAATTTTCATTCGTATGAATCCAATGTATTAATACCACTATATACTGTATGTTATATGACATTTGATTCAATCATAAGAACCAACGAACAGATTTAATTCCATAAATACATTTAGCCTGATAGTAGTGTAACACGAGTTTTTTTTATTCGAGCACGTAAGTGTTTTTAGCACTAACTGAAGTAAACTGTGATTGTATTTTCATCTGGAGATCCTATGTACGATTCATATGTATTTGATAACTTAATGTATTTTTTGTGTGAAACTAGATATTCTGTGTATAAATAAAAGTGTTGTTCTGTACCTATTGTATAACTCGTCTTGTATATTTATTTTATACTAGCAGGGGTACCCGGCGTTGCCGGGTTTAAATTCTACCATAATCACCATCACTATTACCACCACTACTACTACTACCATAATCACCATCATCAATCACTACTACCACAATCATCACAATACTACTACTACTACCATAATCACCGGCCTCGACCTCCCTGTGCCTCATTAAACGGCGACCTCGATGTCGGCCGCTAAATGACCTCAGATTTTGGATCTGACCTCATCGGTACCCCCATTTTGGGGGGCTGCGAACAACTTTCGTTCCATACACCTTTTCGATCGGAGGCCTCCTTCTGCCCCAAACGGCCATTTTTTCATTTGTTTTCTTCAATTTCGGCCTCGAAACGACCTTCGATCGTGGCCTCGCCCCTCTATGACCTGACCCAGGTCAATTGACACCCACATGCAAAGTTGCAGCTCCCCAGGTCCAAAACTGCGGCCGCCTATTAAGAACACACAGACAAACAGACACATGAACTGATTTAATAATATATATACATTATATATATAGACTTCTTAGTTCCTCTAATTTAGTAGACCTGCCAAATATCAGCTTTGCATTAACTTAATAAAAACTAAATAATCAATGTGTGAATATAATATTGAACCTTGACTCTTACATAAATGTGTGTATGATTGCCGAGGATGCATAAAGAACAACATAACATAATATGTAATATATAACCGTCTTGGTGGTGTAATGGTTAAGGTGTCAAAAATCTGTGTGTGATAACCCGGGTTCGAATCCTGGTGGATCGCACATGTGCTTCATTAATTTCATTGGAGGTGTTTGGTGTTGTGGTGAAGTTAATAAAAAAAAGAATATACATTTTATTATAATTTGAGGACATTATACAGTGAATTATACATTGACCTTAACCTTTGATCTGACCTATTTACTTTCAGTTGGAGCAGATTTATATATATATAATTATATATACCGGTATATATATATATATATATATATATATATATATATATATATATATATATATATATATATATATATTGACTGTTACCTTTAGATAAATATTATTAGTTGAGGTCAACCAATTCACGCCCCGTTTCTTTGTCATTATTAAGACATTTCGTGTCATTTAGGTGTCGATTTTTTCTTGGCGAACAATAGCGAGCCTCTATCGAAAAATGTATAATTTTATTTTGAAAAACCTTAGTAGTAATAATAATATATCACCACTGTAGCATATATTATCTGCGACAGTCTCTAGGAAGGGAGCAGGAGAGTATGTTTTACCTGTATATATATTTTTACATTGCAACACTATATTGTTTTCTCGTAATAACCCCTTGTGTACCGGCGACGTCTGTTTTATTTGATTTCAGCTACATTTAATCGAATTCATGAAGCTTAGGAAGGATGTATGGTAGCTAGAAGGATTAACTGAGATCGTCTGTAGCCATTCAATGGGTAAACGTCCTTCCTAAGCTCAAAACGAATCGTCTAAAGGTTGCCAGCATATAATAAACAGGACGTCACTGGCACTGAATGGGTTAATGATTAAGATAATTGGAATATACGACGTTTATATATATATATATATATATATATATATATATATATATATATATATATATATATATATATATATACAGTATATTATATATATACACCATTATATATATATATGTTTTTTTCTGTTTTTTACGGGTTGCAGGGTTGTACGTATCTCTGTGTTGTACTGGCGCCTGAAGGACCAGAACACCCCCACCACCACCTTCGTCGACATGTCTGACGAGGAATACTGCTACGGTCTGCCACAGATAGAGTACCCGAGATTAATTAAGGTAAACATTTATATTTATATATTGTCTGTATTTTGTAAATAAATTAAGAATAAAGCAGGAAAGGATGTTTATGGGTGTGTGTGTGTGTGTGTGTGTGTGTGTGTGTGTGTGTGTGTGTGTGTGTGTGTGTGTGTGTGTGTTTGTGTGCGTGTGAAAACGTTATACAGGTTGGAAGGAATCTCAGTTTGTTGATGCATTGTAGAGTGTTTAGTATGTCAGAAAATATTATAATGTAAAGGTGTATCCTATTATTAACTAAGGAAACTCAAGACAGTTATTGCACTGGTGATATTAAGGGTAAGTTGTCCCTACTCTTGCTCTGTCTTGAGTCACCCCCCCCAAAACAAAAGTTAAGAAAAAGAAAAAAGTGGGGATTGGGCCTGAATATATACAGTAGATAGATAGATAGATAGATAGATAGTTTGTTTAACCCTCTTCTTCACGTTTACCCACATTAATTTTAAATTTTGTATATTTTCGTCCATATTTTTGTTAATATTAACCCTTTGGCGCACGATGACTCTATGTGCGTCATTAGGGTATTTACCCCCTAAGCGCACGATGACGTGTTTAGCGTCATAAAACGTAAAAATATTCGCCAAAAATTAAGTTTTTGTCTGACGCGTGTCATATTTGGCATAGATATTAAGTATTACGTTTAGTTCAATGGGTACAATTAGCAACCCCCTCAGTTTAACTGTTTACTCACGGCTGGCTGGGAAGAGAGCAGAGTACAGCTCAGTCTGTTTTTCGATACTTTCACGTTTATTCGTCTATCTCAGTAACTATTTGGTTTATAGTAATTATGAAGTTACCAGTGGAATCCTCATTAAATTCCGCTTCCATATATGTATGCAAATCAAAAATGTTGTGGGCAAAGATCTGAGCTAGCGCGAGTTGGAGATAAGGTATTTCATTTTTTTTTTTACAATTCTTATTTTGGAGTGCCCCAATGTGGTTGTTTTGTATTTATTCTATGTTTTTATTTACTTATATTCAAGTTCAATCAATAACGAAGCCGATGGTACCTCATTTATCCAAATACAAGAATTTTTGGGGGGATAAAAATGTCACAGAAACAAATTATCGCCGGGCACAAAACTGGCTCTGAGTGAGCTGAGATATACTTAGGGAGTGGGAAAAAAACTTGATTGGAAACTATAGGTGCGCCAAAGGGTTAAGTACTTTCGCACCATTTTGGTGTCAATTTTTTCCGGCGAGCGATAGCGAGCCTGTATTTTATGAGGAACTCGGCCGGGAATGTTTCTATCGAAAAATGTACAAATTGTAATGCCCTCGCAAAAATCCCGCCACCCAAATACTCTGCTACCTGAGTTGACGTTTGGGTTAGTGCAAAATAGTTATGATGGCGAGTCCAAGAAACCCATCACGTGATGATATCCACGAGACTATCAACCTGGTTCTTTCAAGGAGAACTAAAGTTGCTAACCTATTAACGTCCGAGGTGGCAGAGTGGGTTAGCGCGCGGACCTGGGGTGACCTACTGAGGTCACTAACCATGGTTAGAATCTCCGCGCCGGCTGGAGATTTTCGGGGGGGTTAAATTCCCTTCGTTCACATGCACCATTTCACTGCTAACTAAGTGAGATTAATGATGCCCCGTACCCCCCTGATGTCATTTCTCCTGCCATAGTATCCACTTCCATTACAGTCCCCCCTCACCATGAGAAATGGATTCCTTTGGTTCCCACTATCCAAGGAAATGTCCTTGTGACCCCACACCTCCAAAGCCCTCTCAATGAGATATGCCTAACCGCTCCTAGCCTCCTACCACACCACCTAAATTGTATTAAAATTGCCAACATTTCAGACAAGCTGTCACCTTGCCAAAAGGCTTAGCTATTGGCGAGCTAGAAATGTACTGAGAAGAACTTTCTGTCCCCTCTGATTCTTCCCCTCCTTATAAAAACCCCCTTCCTGACATACCTTCTACTCTTACCAACAATCAACAAACTGACCTCAGAAATCTTCTTATCTCATATCAAGACATTTTCGCTACTTCTAGTCGAGATATGGGAAAAACTGAAGTGTTGCATAACCCCATTCACACCGTGGGCCACCCCATCAAGCAACCTATCCGAAGAACAGTGAAATGGTGCTTGTGAACGAAGGGAATTTAACCCCCCGAAAATCTCCAGCCGGCGCGGAGATTCTAACCGTGGTTAGTGACCTCAGTAGGTCCGGTCACCCCAGGTCCGCGCGCTAACCCATTCTGCCTCCTCGGACGTTAATAGGTTAGCAACCTTAGTTCTCCTTGAAAGAACCAGGTTGATTGTCTTGTGGATATCATCACGTGAAGGGTTTCTTGGACTCGCCATCATGACTATTTTACACTAACCCAAACATCAACTCGGGTAGCAGAGTATTTGGGTGGTGGGATTTTGCGAGGGCATTACACAACATCCTTCTTTGACTAGGCTAGACCCTAGCCGAAATTTAAGGTCTTCAGGTAACGTAGCCATATCACCCCAACATTTTCAATAGTCCAGGTTTTGAGATGCCTGGCGCAGGTTCTCGTGATGGGTGCTCTATCTAGCTACCGGATCACGCATCCCACCGCTGCCACCAGTGAAATAGTGCTTGTGAACGAAGGGAATTTGTGACGCTTCTGCACAGTAGCCACGTGCGGGCATGCGCGCGCGTCGGCTGCCCAGCCGTTTAGAAACCGGCTGGTGGCAGCCGGCCGGTAGGCTTTTCCTTAGTATATATCCTACGACAAGTAACTAATGTCTGGGATATTCTTATGTTGTTTCACAGCTTGTAGCTGCCCTTATTCTTAACCAACGCATCTTAGTATATTTTATTTCTCGATAGTTGATTGTTTCATTATAATATATAAGATGTAAGTCTAGTGAGGGCGGGAGGAGACGAGTGGGAGAGAGAGACCGGCTTGGGACGTTGCTTCGCTTGCCAGCTTGGGACGAGCCTGAAGCGTTGCCATATGCATTTGATTGCAACATTAGGCTTAGTTTCGACTCACGCACGGGGTAGAGGATTTTGACCTGGCAACTGTGTTGAGTGTTGCCAAGCATGGGATGTATTCTGCATGCCTAGGGCGGGGTCCAGACAGATTCAAGACTCAGAGCTCACCTCACTGTCGTACCCTTCGGACCCCCTTGATATCTATCCCTCTCAACCCCACTTAGAAACTTTCTCTCTTACTTTGTATACATTCTTTCCACTACTTCACCAATCTATTTAATTATCCCATCCCCTTGATAGACCTTATATCTATTATTGTATTAACGACGAGCTCTCAGATAACTAGATAGGATTTTGGGCCTTATGCAGGGATATAATTGTTAATGAGACCTAGTGTGACGCTCCTGCATAGTAGCCACGTGCGGGCATGCGCGCGCGTCGGCTGCCCAGCCCGTTTAGAAAACCGGCTGGTGGCAGCCGACCATCAGGCTTTTCCTTAGTATATATCCTACGACAACGTAACTAATGTCTGGGATATTCTTATGTTGTTTCACAGCTTGTACCTGCCCTTATTCTTAACCAACGCATCTTAGTATATTTTATTCTCGATAGTTGATTGTTTCATTATAATATATAAGATGTAAGTCTAGTGAGAGTGGGGAGGAGACGAGCGGGAGAGAGAGACCGGCTGGGGGACGTTGCTTCGCGCGGGAGTCCAGCTTGGGACGAGCCTGATGTTGCCACGTGCATCTGATTGCAACGTTAGGCTTATTTTCGACTCATGCTCGGGGTAGCGGATTTTGACCCGGCAACTGTGTTGAGTGTTGCCAAGCATGGGATGTATTTTGCATGCCTAGGGTGGGGTCCAGACAGATTCAAGACTCAGAGCTCACCTCACTGTCGTACCCTTCGGACCCCCCTTGATATCTATCCCTCTCAACCCCACTTAGAAACTTTCTCTCTTACTTTGTATACCTTCTTTCCACTACTTCACCAATCTATTTAATTATCCCATCCCCTTGATAGACCTTATATCTATTATTGTATTAACAACGAGCTCTCAGATAACTAGATAGGATTTAGGGTCTTATGCAGAGATTTAATTGTTAATGAGACCTAGGAAGCTTTTTTGTTGTCTCATATTTGGTGGTTTCATGCTTGCTAGTGTGTTCTTGTGTCAGGTTAGCAGGGGCTAGACCGGAGGGGAGGCTTTTTGCGATCCTTTAAGTAAAGTCTGCTGGTGCGAGTCCAGTGGACCCGCACAACTTTACTAGGATACCCGTGGGAGTCTGGGGGCATTTTCTTGTCTGTGTCCCTGTGTGTCTAGTGTTGTGTTGTGTGAGGGCCCTTGCCTAGTCCACTCAGCACTGCGCTAGCACGTCTTGCTTTTGTTTTAGGGTCGCCAGGA
The DNA here is from genome assembly GCA_037953745.1 of Lithodes maja. NCBI lineage: Eukaryota > Metazoa > Arthropoda > Malacostraca > Decapoda > Lithodidae > Lithodes > Lithodes maja. The sequence goes on from JBAKBP010026119.1 coordinate 15,713, forward strand.
GAGAGTCAGATACTTGCAATCTGAGTCTCTCAAGAGAGCACCCTTTCAATTAGAGTAATTTGATGCACAGACTTGGGAACGTCCCTAGGCTAGAGCAGGTGGCTCAGCCCGAGTATCCGAAGCCTATATCCTTCCGGCTAGACCTCTGCCGCCTGGCAGATTAACAGCTAGTGGTTTATTATATCTGTATGCTTGTTATTGTGCCACAGTTTACCGTTTTTGTGAGCATTGTGAGTCAGGGTGTGGCTTAGAGACTCTGTCCGAGCAGGCTTGCCTGACTAAGAGTGAGAAGCACACCTGTATGTGGTTATGTTGCGAGTTGCTGCCTTTATTTAATTATACCTATGCACTATACACTGTATGGCCTAGCACTAGTATTTATTCCTGCTTATGAGTTAAGAGTTCTCTAAATCCGTAACGTACTTTCTTTGCTAAGCATCAGATCCTACAGTAGCCGCATGCAGTTTAGAAACCCGCATCTTGTCTACCGGTACGATGTTTTGAGGACTGTTTGCTTTCACCTTCTTTCACGCAGGGGTGATTAGTTGTATTAATTAACGTAACGTTAAATGTACTTTCTTCTAGTTTGTTATTAAATTGTTTCTGCAATTTAATTCCGTTATCTATCTTTTCCTTGAAGCTTTAAGTCAACTTAGTTATGTGATCTTTTATATAGCCTGCTTGACTATCAGCAGTCTATAGTGCGTGCACCCTGTAACCGAGTCATAGGATACCTCGTTGTCCAGGCAGGACTCTTGACGGTTTAAGGGTGGTTTGTTGCCTGGGTTTATAGATAAGGGTTGGATCTAGCGTTTTCCGTTGTTGCTTGTTGCCGCATACCTAGTCCAATAGAAAGAGCCCAGTGTTTATATATCCCAGGACGTAACAAATGGCGACCTTGCATAGGATTTACTGAACAGAGGAATATAGTGGTCATTTGTTTTGAGATTCCTTATGATTAGAGGAATACAGTGGACATATTTTGTTTTTGGAGCAACCAATATAACACATTAAAGACTTTAAATAACATTAGTATATACATACTTGCATAGGAGATAAGGCAAATTCTATAACCGTGATAATTACTGCAGTACACAAACATGTCTAATACATCGGAACACAGTGATGGGTCAGGTCACGATACGGGCTCGGAGGGAGAAAGACCTGTGGAGTGGCTAGTCGATAGCGAGGAGGGTGCTAGAAGATTTTTAGAGGTGCCCCTTACCGCTGCCAGGGTGTTGAAGCTGAATAAGTATGGCTTAACGTGTGTGGCAGGTCTTCAGGGTCACCAGGGTTTAAGTGGCCTGAGGAAAGATCAGCTGAGGACTTTGATATTGGGTTTAGAAGGGAGAGACCTGGGTGGAGAGGCGACTGGGGGCCCCGGTCCCCAGCCCCCCTCCACTCTACCCCCATATCAAACGTCAGGGTGCCTGAATTTAGTACATACCCCCAAGTTGATGGTCAATGGCAGCGTGGAATTCAATCACAGGGACCCTCTCCATTAAATGCACCTTCCCCTCCTCAAGGGTTGACTCCAGATTTGTTGTTTAGGCTTGAGATGGCCAGGGTTGAGGTTGCTAGAGCTCAGGTTGAGGCTACCGAAAGACAGGCTAGAGCTCAGGTTGAGGCTGCCGAGAGACAGGCTAGTGTGCAGGCTGAGGTTGCTAGAGCTCAGGCTGAGGCCGCAGAGAGAACAGCTATACGAGAGGCTGAACTGCAGGCAGAGTCTACTAGGTATCGGGCTGACAGGGAGCTGGAGAGATCTCGAGTGGAGGTAACAGGGCGAAATATTGGGGGAGGTAACAGACATCGGGACCAATCATTGTCGCACCTGCTTAAACTAGTTCCTGTGTTCGATGAATCATGTGTGTCTGAGTTTTTTATGCGATTTGAGAAGAAGTGTCAGGAACACCAGTGGCCTCAGGAAAAATGGGCAGCATTAGTTTCATCAAGACTCCTAGGAAAGGGGCTAAAAGCGTATGATGCACTACCTTTACAGGGATCTGCCTTGCTTAGGCCATCGGCTTTCTGCAGACTCCCATTTTCTTATGTTCTTATGTTCTTTAGAGTCCTGTGTAGTTTATGATGAGCTAAAGAAGGCTGTGCTACGGGCCTATGAGTTACAACCAGAAACTTACCGCTTGAAGTTTCGGGGTGTTACTAAGGGCAAGGATAGTACCTTCCTAGAACACGCCCGGGACTTGTCTGATGCACTACGACATTGGCTGCGTTCTGAGAGGGCAGCTACTTTTGAGGAGTTGAGTGAGCTGGTTCTCTTGGAGCAGTTCTTTAAGTGCACAGGCGGGGACTTAACATTAAATATAAAGGAAAAAAATCCTAGAACTCTCCAGGAGGCAGCAGAAATGGCTGACCGCCGACTGTCATTAATTTGAGGGTGCGAAGCAGCAGCTAGGAGTGAGTCGGGTGCAAAGGATCGTACCCCTCCCCCTCCCAAGAATTTTGATACACATAAATACACAAAACCATCTAGCACTGAAAATAAAACTGAACATAAACCAAATACCGTCCCGTATAAGAAGTCTAATGGTACCTCCCACTCCCAAGGGAAACCAAAGAGTAAAGAGTGCTTTGCATGTCACAAGGAGGGTCACTTTGCAAATGCTTGTCCGAACAAGCCACCAAACAAGGTTGTGTCATTGGTCCGCAGCATAGGGGTGTCACCTATATCTTCTGAGTTTGCCAAGGGTAGTTCGTCAGAGGTTGGGACACAGCCTGTGTTCAAGAGTCCGGAAGGCTCGAACCCTGTCCGCGACGTCTTTGGGGGTCATAGAGGGCATGGTTTTGTGAGGTGGGCTGGCGAAAGGCGAGGAGTTAAGCTATTGCGTGATACGGGGGCTTCTCAGACCTTGTTAAAGAACTTTACTGGTAGGCCGATTAACGCTGCTCGGGTGGTGGTAGTTCAGGGGATCAATGCTACGAAGTCCTACCCGCTGGTGCGGATGGAGCTGGAGGTGGGTGGTGTGGCGAAGGAGCTGGATGTCGGAATTGTAGAGAACTTGCCTGTTGGGGGCGTCGACCTCCTCCTCGGCAACGACTTTGCGGTGCCTGCTTCTAAGGTTTCCACCCTTGGTCGTTGCCGAGAAGGCGGCCGACGTTAGTAGGGAGGAACAGGAGTGGGTTGAGAAGTGTAGCGTACAAACCATGGCGTGTGTTGTGACGCGTTCTCAGACATCCGGAGCCTTGCAGCCACCACCTCAGTCTATCAAACCGCGGAGGAAAGGTCACAAGAAAACGGGAAGTGTTGGTCAATTGGAGAGTTTTGAGCCGGCAGTGTTTCTTGGTGACTCATTATTGGCACCTATGTTAGAGTCTGGAGAGGCCCCGGGGCCTGTCACCGCTAGTGCAGGTGCAGGGCAGGAAGAGACTCTGCGACAGCATCGTTATGCACAGCGTGAGGAAAGGATGGCTCAGCGGGACATTGGAGGTGGAAATAAATTATTTAAGATGAACTTGGATAATCTCGCACCTGCTGATATATGTTCCTTGCAGCTGGAAGATCCTGAAGTCAGGGCGTGTGGTAATGGTGCTGTCGAACTGGAGAGCGATCGGGATGCGCAGCCTGGTGATTTTTTCTTGTCCGAGGGGATCTTGTATCGGAGACATCAGGATCCCAAGAAAAAGTGGGATGGCGGGTCAGGATTAGTGGACCAGTTAGTAGTACCGAGGGTGTGCCGTGAGAGCTTATTGAGATTAGCTCATGATGTGCCTTTGGCAGGGCACCTGGGGGCACGTAAGACGGAGGCAGCTCTGAGCAAGCTTTTCTGGTGGCCTGGGTTAAAGGCGAGTGTCGTGTCATGGGTGTCACAGTGTCACACTTGTCAAGTTGTTGGGAAACCCAATCACGTCATCACGAGAGCCCCGTTACAACCCTTCCCTGTCATTGGGCCGCCCTTCAGCAAAGTAGTTATCGATATGGTTGGCCCATTGCCCCCCACTAGTGCCGGCAATACATTTTTACTAACTGTAATGGATGTAGCAACACGGTATCCAGATGCTTACCCCATGCGCAACAGGATGGCTAAGACTGTTGTCAAAAACCTACTTGTCTATTTCTCTCGTTATGGCTACCCTCAGGAGATCCAGTCTGATCAGGGATCCAATTTTACTTCTGCTCTGTTTAAGCAGACCATGCAGCAACATGGGATAGTGTCTGTGGTGTCATCTGCCTACCATCCCGAGAGTCAGGGAGTTTTGGAAAGGTGGCACTCGACTCTCAAGAGTATGTTGCGGTGTTATTGCATGGAAAATGGGAAGGACTGGGATCTAGGTCTCCCATACGTTTTATTTGCTGCGAGAGAAGTACCTGGGGAGAGCTTGGGATTTAGCCCGAACGAGTTGGTTTTTGGACACAGGGTCAGGGGGCCCCTCCACATAGTCAAGGAGATCTGGGAGGGAGTCACAAAGCCATGCTCGCTTCTAAAGTATGTAGTTGAAAGCCGTGAGAGAATGCTAAAGAGCTTGGAGGTAGCAGGTCGGAACCTTAAGAGTTCACAAGCTCAGATGAAGGACAGATACGACCAGAAGGTGAAGCTGAGGGAGTTTGAAGTAGATCAGGAGGTACTGATACTACTGCCTCTGGTGGGACACCCCTTGTCTGCCAAGTATTCTGGTCCGTATCGGGTTGTAAGGAAGGTTTCTGATCTCGACTATTTAGTAGCTACTCCTGATCGTAAGAAAAAGAACCAACTCTGCCATGTAAATCTGATGAAAGAGTATGTGAGGCACCCCTCCGAGCCTCTCACTGTCCCGGTGTTGATCTGCAGTGATCGTGGTGGAGAAGGAGGAAGGGACAGTCAAGCTGTGGGGGAGGATAATTGGGATTGTCATGTTTCCGCGGATCAGTGGGCGGGGAATTCTAGACAAGTGGCTCACGAGTTGATATTGCACCTGCCTGAGCAACAGCGGGTAGCTGTGCAGCACTTGTTTGATTCAAACCCAGCTGTTTTCGCGGAGCATCCTGGCCTCCCTACTCAAGCGGTGCACGATGTCGATGTTGGGGACCACCCGCCCTTTAAATCAGTGCCATACCGTGTTCCCCCTATTAAATTACCAGCACTTAGGGAAGAGCTGGATTATATGCTGAAACGTGGGCTGATTTCTGAGGGTGCAGTAAGGTGGACTTCCCCAGTCACACTGCAGCCCAAACCAGATGGCAAGGTGCAGTTTTGTATAGATTTCTGCAGGTTGAATGGTTTAACCCCCACAAATGCCTACCCTCTCCCTCGCGTGGACGACAGCGTGGATAAGATAGGAAAAGCCAAGTTCTTCACTAAGATAGACCTTGTTAAGGGTTATTGGCAAGTGCCCTTGTCTGAGCGAGCGCGAGAGGTGTGTGGGTTTGTGGTGGACGGTGCCACATATCGTTGCCATGTTATGCCATATGGGCTGAAAAATGCCCCTGCAACGTTTCAGAAATTAATGAACGACATTGTAGCCGACATTCCCAACTGTACGGTGTACCTAGATGATGTCATAATATACGACGATGATTTTAACAGTCACTGCGCTCACATCGGACAGCTTTTTAATAAACTGAATGAAGCAGGTTTGGTGGTAAACCTGGGTAAGTGCGATTTTGTCAAAGCTTCAGTTTTGTACCTGGGGTTCGAGGTGGGGATGGGTCAGGTGTGCCCTCCACAGACAAAGATCAAAGCCATCGATCAGTTTCCCCAGCCTACGACTAAGAAACAAATCATGCGGTTTCTAGGTATGATAGGCTATTATCGTCGCTTCATCAAAGGCTATTCGACTGTACTTGCACCTTTAACTGACTTATTACCTAAGGACAAGAAGTTCCGGTGGTCTCCTGAGTGTGCAGAGGCGTTTTCCTTGGTGAAACACCTGTTATGTACCCACCCCATACTCAGGGCCCCGGACTTCAGCAGACCTTTTCAGCTGGCGACTGATGCCAGTGGCGTAGGGGCTGGGGCTGTCTTGTTACAGACAGATGATGAAGGTATCGAACATTCAGTGAGTTTTTACAGTAAAAAATTCAATAGTGCACAACAAAGGAATTACTCTGTAATTGAAAAAGAAGTCCTGGCGATAGTGCTGGCGCTCAGGCACTTCGATGTATATGTTCCTGCTTTCGGACCAGTCGTAGTGGTTTATACCGATCATCACCCTCTGAAATTCTTGAATCAGTTTCATGACCGGAATATGAGGCTGACCAGGTGGTCACTCATGCTTCAGGAGTATAATCTGGACATACGCCATATTGCCGGTTCTGATAACGTGATAGCGGATTGTCTATCAAGGGTGGATGATGTTGGTTAGACTGCCACAGGATTGAGGGTTGAGTGTGGAGGAAAATAGGCTGTCACTGTAGTTCAGCCGAAAAACACAAATTAAAAAAGCAAAAACCTTATAAAAACTCTTTATTTTTTATAACGTGTAGAATTTTGTATAAGATGTTGTAGCAGTATCTAAGTTGAATGATTTCACTTATTGTCGCTAAGTTAGTTGAACTTGCTCGATGGAGCGCAACAGTCTTTATTTTTTTTATATATAGTGCCTTGTGTCGCAACAGTGTGTGGTACTATGAGAAGCTTTCTGTTAGATATGAAGAACTTAGTCAAGGGTCTTATATCTTGGGGGAGGTGTGACGCTTCTGCATAGTAGCCACGTGCGGGCATGCGCGCGTGTCGGCTGCCCAGCCGTTTAGAAACCGGTTGGCGGCAGCCGGCCGGCCGGCTTTTCCTTAGTATATATCCTACGACAACGTAACTAATGTCTGGGATATTCTTATGTTGTTTCACAGCTTGTAGCTGCCCTTATTCTTAACCAACGCATCTTAGTATATTTTATTCTCGATAGTTGATTGTTTCATTATAATATATAAGATGTAAGTCTAGTGAGAGTGGGAGGAGACGAGCGGGAGAGAGAGACCGGCTGGGGGACGTTGCTTCGCGCGGAGAGTCTAGCTTGGGACGAGCCTGATGTTGCCATATGCATTTGTTGGCAACGTTAGGCTTAGTTTCGACTCACGCACGGGGTAGACGATTTTGACCCGGCAACTGTGTTGAGTATTGCCAAGCCTGGGATGTATTCTGCATGCCTAGGGCGCGGTCCAGACAGATTCAAGACTCAGAGCTCACCTCACTGTCGTACCCTTCGGACCCCCTTGATATCTATCCCTCTCAACCCCACTTAGAAACTTTCTCTCTTACTTTGTATACCTTCCTTCCACTACTTCACCAATCTATTTAATTATCCCATCCCCTTGATAGACCTTATATCTATTATTGTATTAACGACGAGCTCTCAGATAACTAGATCGGATTTAGGGCCTTATGCAGAGATGTAATTGTTAATGAGACCTAGGAAGCTTTTTTGTTGTCTCATATTTGGTGGTTTCATGCTTGCTAGTGTGTTCTTGTGTCAGGTTAGCAGGGGCTAGACCGGAGGGAGGCTTTTTGCAATCCTTTAAGTAAAGTCTGCTGGTGCGAGTCCTGTGGACCCGCACGACTTTACTAGGATACCCGTGGGAGTCTGGGGGCATTTTCTTGTCTGTGTCCCTGTGTGTCTAGTGTTGTGTTGTGTGAGGGCCCTTGCCTAGTCCACTCAGCACTGCACTAGCACGTCTTGCTTTTGTTTTAGGGTCGCCAGGAGAGAGTCAGATACTTGCGATCTGAGTCTCTCAAGAGAGCACCCTTTCAATTAGAGTAATTTGGCGCACAGACTTGGGAACGTCACTAGGCTAGAGCAGGTGGCTCAGCCCGGGTATCCGAAGCCTATATCCTTCCGGCTAGACCTCTGCCGCCTGGCAGATTAACAGCTAGGGGTTTATTATTTCTGCATGCTTGTTATTGTGCCACAGTTTACCGTTTTTGTGAGCATTGTGAGTCAGGGTGTGGCTTAGAGACTCTGTCCGAGCAGGCTTGCCTGACTAAGAGTGAGAAGCACACCTGTATGTGGTTATGTTGCGAGTTGCTGCCTTTATTTAATTATACCTATGCCATTACACACTGTAGGTCCTATCACTAGTATTTATTCCTGCTTATGAGTTGAGAGTTCTCTAAATCCGTAACGTACTTTCTTTGCTAAGCATCAGATCCTACAGTAGCCGCATGCAGTTTAGAACCCTGCATCTTGTCTACCGGTACGATGTTTTGAGGACTGTTTGCTTTCACCTTCTTTCACGCAGGGGTGATTAGTTGTATTAATTAACGTAACGTTAAATGTACTTTCTTCTAGTTTGTTATTAAATTGTTTCTGCAATTTAATTCCGTTATCTATCTTTTCCTTGAAGCTTTAAGTCAACTTAATTGTGTGATCTTTTATATAGCCTGCTTGACTATCAGCAGTCTATAGTGCGTGCACCCTGTAACCGAGTCAAAGGATACCTTGTTGTCCAGGCAGGACTCTTGACGGTTTAGGGTGGTTTGTTGCCTGGGTTTATAGATAAGGGTTGGATCTAGCGTTTTCCGTCGTTGCTTGTTGCCGCATACCTAGTCCAATAGAAAGAGCCCAGTGTTTATATATCCCAGGACGTAACAGCATGGTAAAAAAGTCCTTCAACCAATCCCCACGAGGCCAGCCAGCTATGACGTCATCGAGTATAGCAAAACACTGCGCGCCTCCTCTCACTCTGTTCTACTCTCTCTCTCTCTCTCTCTCAAATCCTATCATTACTACTTAATGATAAAACATATACTTTGCAATTAAATATATAAAGCCTTGACATGGGCGAAAACAAAGAGCCTTTCTGGACTACCCATGACACGAGCTTTCATATGAAATAAAGCACACAATAATACATCAACTGTAGCCACATCCACAGCCCTGGCGATCCTAGCGAGTCACTGTAGGACAAGCCATGCGGTTCTAACGGAGTAGTTAACGTCACAAAATGGAGAATACACCAAAGACGAAGTACAGATGAGTAATGCCCTCAATTCCTTCTTTGCATCAGTTTTTACAACCGAAGACCTCAGTGATATCCCTACACCATCGCCGATTCAGATTGATAATTCAGATGTTCTAAGCAATATCACCGTTACAGAGAGAGAAGTATTGAATTGTTTAGATAAACTCAAGGTAAATAAAACGCCTGGACCTGATACAATCTCGCCTAGAGTTCTAAAGGAATCTAAGGATGAGCTCTCCAAACCACTGACATTGCTATTCAATGAATCCTTGCAGTCTGGGACTATGCCTGATCAGTGGAAGCTAGCCAACGTAACACCGATATTAAAAAAAGGCAGCAAATCCCTACCCAGTAACTATCGTCCAATTAGCTTAACCTCAATTGTATGTAAAATGCTAGAAACGGTCATAAGAGACAGACTCGTAAATCACTTAGAGGCAAATAACTTACTTAAAGATTCTCAACACGGCTTTCGCAAAAAACGTTCCTGTTTAACAAACCTCTTAGACTTCTTCCACGATATCCTCAACCTCTACGATGAGAGTAAAGCTGTAGATATTATATACCTTGGACTACAAGACGGTGTGTTGAAATGGATAGAAAATGGGCTCAGCGACAGGAAGCAAAGAGTAGTCATAAACGGTAAGGCATCTAAATGGACCAATGTAAGTAGCAGGGTACCCCAGGGATCGGTACTAGGACTAATTCTCTTTCTAATTTACATCAACGACATAGATGAGGGTCTCACCTGTACAATCTCAAAATTTGATGACGATACAAAAATTGCAAATAGCGTACTCTCAAAAGAACAAGTTGACGATATGCAACACAATTTAGATAAATTGTCATGTTGGGCCCAAATTTGGCAAATGAGTTTCAATGCGGATAAATGTAAAGTACTACATATCGGATACCTAAATGAGAAAGCAAACTATTCGATGAATGGCACTCAGCTTAAGAATGTAAACAGAGAAACCGATCTGGGAGTAACAATATCGAGTAACCTAAAACCGAGTCAACAATGTTCAGAAGTTGTTAAGAAGGCAAACAAAATAATTGGCTTTATAGGCAGGTCATTTGAGCATAAATCCAAAGAAGTTATCCTAACCCTTTACAATTCCTTAGTCCGCCCTCTTCTGGAATACTGCGTTCAATTCTGGTGCCCTTATTACCAAAACGATATAAACAAGCTAGAACGAGTTCAACGTTCAACGTAGTTACCAAAATGATACCTAGCCTAAAGAACAAACCATACGAAGAGTGTCTTAGAGAATTAAATCTATTTCCTTTAACCCAGCGCAGATTAAGAGGTGACTTAATGCAAGTGTTCAAAATCATCAAAGGCATCGACAATATGAACTGTAGTAAGTACTTCACTATCGACCAATCTAATTACACGCGGGGAAACGGTTGCAAAATTATTGGTAAATCTTTTAACTCACACGAATCTAAGAATTTCTTCTTCAATCGAATTGTCAACTTGTGGAATGGGCTTCCCCGAGACGTTATAGAATGCAGCACCGTTGATTAATTTAAACTCCGCCTAGACAAATATCTCGCATCAAACCCGCGACTGACTGCGTTTGTAAATGAATAACTTTATTTTATCCCCCCCTCAGTTACTAACCCATCTGTCCCCTAATAACTTCCTAATCCTGTCACGGACATTAGTTCCAGGGCAGTAGTTCCCTTTCCAATGTTCCCTTGCCCACTCTAAACCACTGTTTGGACACTTGATCCTCAGTGTTTTGGAGGACAAGCAGCCTAGAAGGGTCACTAGACCTGTTGTTGCTTGATTTCCTTTGTACTTTGTACTCTGTCTCCCTTACCCCGTTTCCATCACTCATCTCTTTCCTAACTGCCCTCACCCTTCTCTGTTTCTCTCGCTCATCCCACCTCTGTCTCCCATACTCCCTTACTCCCTTAAACCTTGTCTCTCTCCCTCCTTATGTTTCCCTCCCTTACCCTTCCTGTCTTCCTCCCTCGCCGTTGACCCTGCCTCACCCTATCTGTCTCCCTCCCTTTTTCTCGCTCTCTCCCTCCCTAACCCCTCTCTGTCTTAATTTCTCCTCCCTCAAACGTCTGTCTCCCTCCCTCACCCCTTCTGTCTCTCTCCCTCATCTCTCTCTATCGCTGCCTTATTCACATATATATCTACCACCTTCACCCGTGTTCCTCATTCCTCTACATCCATCTCACCTCTCCCTCACACCCATTAATCCTGTCCCCATCTCTCCCAATCTTCCTCACACCTCAGTACCCTTTCCTCCTTCTCTCTGGCTCACCCCTTTGTTTCTCCTCGTGTTTAAATCCCTCACTCGACTCTCCTGTGTCCTTCTTTCACTCGCCTCCAGCCTGCCTCCTCACCCTAGTCAGACCAATTTCACATTAATTTAACCATCCCCATCTTCCCTCACCCTTTTTCTCCTTCATCCCTTTCCCTTCATCCTTTATGCCTATTTCACCTCTTTCATCCACCCTTCACCCCTCACCTACTCTCCTCCCTCGGCCACTGTCTTCGTGCCTCCTCTAATTCCCACCCCCTCCTCATTTAAACTTCGCCTAGACAAATATCTCGCATCAAACCCGCGACTGACTGCGTTTGTAAATGAATAACTTTATTTTATACTCCCCACAGATACTAACCCATCTGTCCCCTACTAACTTCCTAATCCTGCCACGGACATTAGTTCCCTTTCCAATGTTCCCTTACCTACTCTAAACCAGTGTTTGGACACTTGATCCTCAGTGTTTTGGAGGACAAGCAGCCTAGAAGGGTCACTAGAGCTGTTGTTGCTTGATTTCCTTTGTACTCTGTTGTACTCCTTTGTACTCCTTCCCTGTCTTTCTCCAGTATTCAGTTTTCACCCTCATTCCACTCTGCCTCCCTCGCCGCTCTCTCCCTCCCTGCTTTACTTTAACCCATTCAGTACCGGTGACGTCCTTTTTATTATATTCCGTCAATTATTATATTATTCAGCTTAGGACGGACATATAGCAATTAAGAGGCAAGAGACAATCTAATTTAACTCTTTTAACGACCAAAGATCATTGCTAAGCTGCATAAAAACATCTAAATACAGGTATATTCAAACAACAGGCATTGACGGAAGTGAAAGGGTTAACACCTACTTCATTCATTGGTGATGGGCTGGTCTATCAGAATGAGAACTGAGCGATCTCTGCCATACCCATAGCTTACTCTGACTGTTCCTTTTACTTATATATTTTCTAGATCTCAAGTGACGGCGTCTCTTCCGTGGATTGACCTCCCATTCTATCAAGATTGGAAGCCAATGCGTCACGTTTTTCCTTTGCCCCTCAACTTTCTCTTCATAATTGCTGAGGGGCACAGGGCCCTGGGTGGGACTTTGGATTCCCGGGCGTTTCCGCACCCTCCTCAGCTCCCCGCCATGGAGTGGCTTCGGTCACCCAGGCTTTATTGTGGTAGGCAGGGAGGGTTCTGTGGGGGCGCTCGGTTATGGCCTTGGCCTTGCTCGGTGCCTTGGGGCTGTTCGGCCAGGCAGTCTGGGGAACAACAACAACAACAATAACACCTACTTCATCCCCTCTCCTCCTCCTCTCCTGGTCCCTCATCTATCTAATCACTTCCCACCTACTGCCCTTCCTCAGTTATCTTCTTCTCTTACCCTCACCATCACCTTTCCTCTTTCGCTCCCTCTCTACCTCCCTTCCTTACTTCTCTTCTCTTTCACATCTCTTTCCCTTCTCACCTCTCTTTACCTGCCTTACCTTCGCAACTTTCAAACTCTTCCATCTACTCTATCCAACACTCGCTCCCCATTATAACTTTTTGTTCTACCTCTCCCACCATCTCCTTCCCCCACCCCCTTCCACGATGACCTCTGTTGACCTTCCTTACATCTCTCTCTCTCTCGCTCTCTCTCTCTCTCTCTCTCTCTCTCTCCCTCCTTGACCTACTGTACAGTATATGGTTACGTATGGCTAGTCTGGGCACATCATTATTAGTCCTATTTTGGGGTCTTCATGTTTTCAGCTTTGCCAATAACAAACTTAGTGATCAAAATGGTACATACAGTCATGATCAAGGATAAGTGAACACCATTTTACGATAAACACGAGAAGGTAAGCAGTAAGTAAAGAAAACCAGTAGTCCAAATAATGTGGTCCTATCACGTTTTCAAAATAATTCGCCTGTGTATAAGATTTGCTTCATAAAAATGGTCTAGTAATTATTCAACATTTGGTTTCTAACACAGGCCACATACAAAACCAGTAGGCTGCACAACACACATTTAGTTAATATTATTATTTAACATTACTGATAATATAAACAATAAGAATATACAGTATGTTACTATATAATATAAGTTGTCAGAATAATTACCATATGATTTAAGGGGAGATGGGCCGTTTTTCTGGCACCCCTTCTTCCTCATGTTTAGCCCCAATAGTTTTCAGATTTTAAGATGCTTGTCCCATTAGTTTGTCGATTTTAAGACCTTTCGCCCCATTTATTTGTCAATATTAAGACCTTTCGTGCTATTTACGTGTCGATTTTTTCCCTGGCGAACGATAGTGAGCCTGTAATGTTGGAAGAACCGGTCTTCGGCCGGGACATTTTTCTACCGACAAATTTACAAATTAATCTAGAAGGGGGATCTAATGGATGTTTTTTTTTAAAGTTTGATGGAGGCCTAGGGAGGAAACTAGAAAATAATGAATACATGAAAAAATAACGACCAAAAAGTGAACCATCCCCCCTTAAAGGTAACAAACGCATTAATTCTACACGGTCTCTATAGCCTTCAGAGCCATGTTCATACATAAAGTGAGGGAGAGAGACCACCCCCCGAGGACTTAGAGGCGGGTGCTAAACTTAGTGGTAAAGTTGTAATGACCTGCAGTAAGTTTGGTGAGTGGCTTTGGTGTGCTTGTATTGGCCCCCAGACACATTGTTACCGCACCAACACATTCAAGGGTTATAAATAGTTTTCCTTTCACTCTTTTGATGGAATGGATTTTGTTGTGTTAATGTTATAGAAGGGAATTTTACAAGACTTATGAAAAGCCTCCAAGACTTAAAGGGTTAGTTATTATCTAAATTACAATTATGACTCTGACAAGTCATTCTTACATTCAATATAATCGCCTGGACATAATCAGACTGGAACTCACAGTCATTTGGTGTCATCTAATTGAAAGTGTTAAGGGGGGTGACCTGTTTTTGTTCTGTCCTTTTCTATCTTTCTCTGGCTTGTATCCATTTGGCCCCATTCAGCCTACTGTTTTAAGACGTTTATCCCCATCCAGGTGTCAATTTCTTACTGGTGAGCGGTAGCGAGCCAGCATATATTTTATTTTTGTTTGACAGCAGGCTAAATTTGTAAATTTTTCGATAGAAAAAATTCTCCGGCGAAGCCGGATTTCTTCATATAATGCTGGCTCGCTATCGCTCGCCAGGAAGAAATCGACACCTAGATGGGGATAAACGTCTTAAAATAGTTGGCTGAATGGGGCCGAATGGATACAAGCCAGACAAAGAGAGAAAAGGACAGAAATAACAAAAAGCAGGTCACCCCCCTTAAAGGGAGATATACTGGTAGCGTCACTGCCTTTACTTGCTGACATTTTTCAAACATGTCGGACAATAACCCGGAGACAGGTAGACAGACAAGCGGACAGATCGAGAGACAGACAGGCAGATAGAAAATATATCCGATGAGAGAGGAAGGGGTGGACAAATAGTAGCAACCCCAAGCGAGAGTTCATGTTTCAGGGCCGCTAGGCTATCCACTACAAGATACACAACAGAGAGAATGTATTATGTAGTACACTTAAGACTGCGAGTACTGTGCAATCCACTACAAGATACACAACAAAGAGAATGTATTATGTAGTACACTTAAGACTGCGAGTACTGTGCAATCCTAGTCACATATTTTAAGGGGGCCCACCTCGGTTTTTTTTTTCTCTCTCTCTGGGTTGTATCCATTCGGCCCCATTCAGCCTACTGTTTTAAGACATTTATCCCCAACAAGTGTCCTGGCGAGCGGTAGCGAGCCAGCATATTTAAACAAATGTTTTAAACAGCAAGCAAAATTTGTACATTTTTCGATCGAAAAATATCTCCGACGAAGCCGGATTTGTCTATACAATGCTGGCTCGCTATCGCTCGCCAGGAAGATATCGACACCTGGATGGGGATACACGTCTTACAATAGTAGACTAAATGGGGACGAACGGATACAACCCAGAGAAAGAGAGAACAAAAAAAAAACAGATCATCCCCCTTAACAGTTTTACAGGAATTTGACTCTTCCGGGGGAAGTTTGCTCAAGGGTGCAGTAAGCATAATCTAATATTGAATTAATCTACCACATACCCTAGTATTGATCCTTTCTATCTCAGTATTTAAACTAATGCTATGTGTTGGATTTATACTTTCATATTATCAAATCTATTTAATATTCTTTATGTGTCAATGAGTTGTACCACATTTAATAGTTTTCAAGTAAAAGAGATCAAGAGGTCTCAAATTGCCCTGGTAGTTGTGGATCCTGATCGATTATATATAGCTGTGTAACCCAAACATTAACATTATATATAGCTGTGTAACCCAAACATTAACATTATATATAGCTGTGTAACCCAAACATTAACATTATATATAGCTGTGTAACCCAAACATTAACATTATATATAGCTGTGTAACCCAAACATTAACATTATATATAGCTGTGTAACCCAAACATTAACATTATATATAGCTGTGTAACCCAAACATTAACATTATATATAGCTGTGTAACCCAAACATTAACATTATATATAGCTGTGTAACCCAAACATTAACATTATATATAGCTGTGTAACCCAAACATTAACATTATATATAGCTGTGTAACCCAAACATTAACATTATATATAGCTGTGTAACCCAAACATTAACATTATATATAGCTGTGTAACCCAAACATTAACATTATATATAGCTGTGTAACCCAAACATTAACATTATATATAGCTGTGTAACCCAAACATTAACATTATATATAGCTGTGTAACCCAAACATTACATATAGCTGTGTAACCCAAACATTATATATAGCTGTGTAACCCAAACATTACATATAGCTGTGTAACCCAAACATTATATATAGCTGTGTAACCCAAACATTACATATAGCTGTGTAACCCAAACATTATATATAGCTGTGTAACCCAAACATTATATATAGCTGTGTAACCCAAACATTATATATAGCTGTGTAACCCAAACATTATATATAGCTGTGTAACCCAAACATTATATATAGCTGTGTAACCCAAACATTATATATAGCTGTGTAACCCAAACATTAACATTATATATAGCTGTGTAACCCAAACATTATATATAGCTGTGTAACCCAAACATTAACATTATATATAGCTGTGTAACCCAAACATTAACATTATATATAGCTGTGTAACCCAAACATTATATATAGCTGTGTAACCCAAACATTAACATTATATATAGCTGTGTAACCCAAACATTAACATTATATATAGCTGTGTAACCCAAACATTATATATAGCTGTGTAACCCAAACATTATATATAGCTGTGTAACCCAAACATTATATATAGCTGTGTAACCCAAAC
>JBAKBP010026120.1:0-32233 GCA_037953745.1 Lithodes maja
TCTACTCCTGTCACAACACACACACACACACACACACTATCTGTCTATATATCTACCCCTGTCACAACACACACACACACACACACACACTATCTGTCTACATATCTACTCCTGTCACAACACACACTATCTATCTATATATCTACCCTGTCACAACACACACACACACACACACACTATCTCTGTCTAACATATCTACTCCTGTCACAACACACACACACACACACACACTATCTGTCTATATATCTACTCCTGTCACAACACACACACACACACACACACACTATCTGTCTATATATCTACTCCTGTCACAACACACACACACACACACACTATCTGTCTACATATCTACTCCTGTCACAACACACACACACACACACACTATCTGTCTATATATCTACCCCTGTCACAACACACACACACACTATCTGTCTATATATCTACTCTTGTCACAACACACACACACACTATCTGTCTACATATCTACTCCTGTCACAACACACACACACACACACACACTATCTGTCTACATATCTACTCCTGTCACAACACACACACACACACACACACACTATCTGTCTATATATCTACCCCTGTCACAACACACACACACACACTATCTGTCTATATATCTACCCCTGTCACAACACACACACACACACTATCTGTCTATATATCTACTCCTGTCACAACACACACACACACGCTATCTGTCTATATATCTACCCCTGTCACAACACACACACTATCTATCTATATATCTACCCCTGTCACAACACACACACACACAGCTATCTGTCTACATATATACTCCTGTCACAACCACACACATACACACACACTATCTGTCTATATATCTACCCCTGTCACAACACACACACACACACACACACACACACACACACTATCTGTCTACATATCTACTCCTGTCACAACACACACTATCTATCTATATATCTACCCCTGTCACAACACACACACACACACACACTATCTGTCTACATATCTACTCCTGTCACAACACACACACACTATCTGTCTACATATCTACTCCTGTCACAACACACACACACACACTATCTATCTATATATCTACCCCTGTCACAACACACACACTATCTGTCTACATATCTACTCCTGTCACCAACACACACACACTCTCTGTCTATATATCTACTCCTGTCACAACACACACACACACACTATCTGTCTATATATCTACTCCTGTCACAACACACACACACACACACTATCTGTCTACATATCTACTCCTGTCACAACACACACACACACACACACACACACTATCTGTCTACATATCTACTCCTGTCACAACACACACACACACACACACACTATCTGTCTATATATCTACTCCTGTCACAACACACACACAACACACACACACTATCTGTCTATATATCTACTCCTGTCACACACACACACACACACTATCTGTCTACATATCTACTCCTGTCACACACACACACACACACACACTATCTGTCTATATATCTACTCCTGTCACAACACACACACACACAAACACTATCTGTCTATATATCTACTCCTGTCACAACACACACACACTATCTGTCTATATATCTACTCCTGTCACAACACGCACACACACACACACTATCTGGCTATATATCTACTCCTGTCACAACACACACACACACTATCTGTCTATATAATTATCTACTCCTGTCACAACACACACACACACTATCTGTCTATATATCTACTCCTTGTCACAACACACACACACACACACTATCTGTTTATATATCTACCCCTGTCACAACACACACACACACACACACTATCTGTCTATGTATCTACTCCTGTCACAACACACACACACACACACACACACACACACTATCTGTCTACATATCTACTCCTGTCACAACACACACACACACACTATCTGTCTATATATCTACTCCTGTCACAACACACACACTCACACACACTATCTGTCTATATATCTACTCCTGTCACAACACACACACACACACACACTATCTGTCTATATATCTACTCCTGTCACAACACACACACACACACTATCTGTCTATATAATTATCTACTCCTGTCACAACACACACACACACTATCTGTCTATATATCTACTCCTTGTCACAACACACACACACACACACTATCTGTCTATATATCTACTCCTGTCACAACACACACACACACACACACTATCTATCTATCTATTATATCTTACAGCATACCTTGTACACAATGTTTACTAGTCAATAGCTCCTTTGCAACATAGGATCTCAATCTGGAAAATCATCTGCCAACCTAGTACATAATGTTGATCTCGTCAAACAGCTCTTATACAACCTCATGCTTTGGTCCTTATTATAAGATAATATAAGTTAGAGTTAAGCTAAAACCTGTTCCTCTGTACATTTTCAGCCTTCGGTTGCAATTATCAATAAACCGTTTATTATTATTATTATTATTATTATTATTATTATTATTATTATTATTATTATTATTATTATATCTATCCCTGTCACAACACACGTACACATTCTCTCTCTCTCTCTCCCATGTCATAACTTCCAGGTACCGCCTTAAGGGAGCCCACCACGCTTTTTTTCTCTTTCTCTCCCTCTCTCTTTGGCTTGTATCCATTCGGCCCCATTCACCCTACTGTTTTAAGACGTTTACCCCCATCCAGGTGTCAATATTTTCCTGGCGAGCGGTAGCGAGCTAGCATATATATATATACTTTTGTTTTATAGCAAGCTAAATTTGTACATTTTTCTATCGAAAAATTTCTACGGCGAAGCCCGATTTCTCCATACAATGCTGGCTCGCTATCGCTCGCCAGGAAGAAATCGACACCTGGATGGGGATAAACGTCTTAAAACAGTTGGCTGAATGGGGCCGAATGGATACAAGCCAGAGAAAGAGAAAAGGAGAGAAAGATAAAAAATGTCGGTGACGACACCTGTAGGACCAACACCTGAGCAACTGGTTTGAGAAAGGGGGAAGTCCCGGCTCTCTCTCTCTCTCTCTCTCTCTCTCTCTCTCTCTCTCTCTCTCTCTCTCTCTCTAGGGCCTACAGTACAACGAGTTTGGACAATTGCCTACATTTCGTTCCTTTGTTGTTATATAATCTGTGTACCCTTTGTTGTTATATAATCTGTGTACCCTTTGTTGTTATATAATCTGTGTACCCTTTGTTGTTATATAATCTGTGTACCCTTTGTTGTTATATAATCTGTGTACCCTTTGTTGTTATATAATCTGTGTACCCTTTGTTGTTATATAATCTGTACCCTTTGTTGTTATATAATCTGTGTACCCTTTGTTGTTATATAATCTGTGTACCCTTTGTTGTTATATAATCTGTGTACCCTTTGTTGTTATATAATCTGTGTACCCTTTGTTGTTATATAATCTGCGTACCCTTTGTTGTTATATAATCTGCGTACCCTTTGTTGTTATATAATCTGTGTACCCTTTGTTGTTATATAATCTGTGTACCCTTTGTTGTTATATAATCTGTGTACCCTTTGTTGTTATATAATCTGTGTACCCTTTGTTGTTATATAATCTGTGTACCCTTTGTCTGTCCGAGAAGAGGATTTTACAACCAATTTCGACAATATATAGATTTCATAGATGTTTCTCTTGTGGTAATAGTTTTGGTCCTACTCATATGAATAAGATATGTACAAATACAACATGTCTATTCGTCATTGTCATTCCCGATTTCGTTAGGAAGAGGGCTGTGTTTTGCTTAATTGAATGTTATCGTCTTTGGAAGCTTTGACGCACTCCTCCTCCTAAACGGCATCTTTCACGACATTGAGCACTAAGACTAAAATTGTTTTCGGAGCCAATAATAACAAAGAGAGCCTGCCATATTTACGCCACCTGTGCCTGTGGTGGCTCTTGCACCTCGAGATTGTCTTTTTTCCCTACAATCTCTTTCTACACGCCGCAATGTTGCATCTCTTTCACTCTTCTATCGCTCTCTCAATGCATACCCCCTCCCTTACGGCGAGTGCGAGGCACCCACCTTACAACACAGTCCCACTCCTATTCTGTCCAGCTCTCCAACTAAAAAATTGGCAAATTTTCTCAGTCTTTCTTCTACTCAACAAGTGGACTCTGGTACTCTCTCTCTCTCTCTCAATCAATCTTTCCTTCATCCTATGACTTAAAATGCTTTAAACTTCGTCTGTCCAGGCATCTTCACCCCTTTTGTCTCCTTCATACACTCAGAGGGTTGAACATTGTGTGATATTAAGTTTTCCTTCATAGCTTAGTCTTCCTTAATCTTCCCTGACTATGGCAGAGAGAACACCCTTCTTACGTAACAGTGTGACGGTCGCTCAAGTGCCTATTGGTAAAAGCCTTAAGGGGGGATGGCCGTATTTATTTGCATATTGTTTTATCTTTATATATATATATATATATATATATATATTAGTTTTTTCCCCAGATCTCCATCAAGCTGTTAAAAACACTCCCTAGACCCACCTTCAAGATGGATTTGTACATTTTTCGGTAGAAAAATCTCCCGGCCAAAGGCCGATTACTCTTAAAATTACAGGCTCGCTATCGTTCGTAAAATCTAGATTTAAATGGCACGAAAAGTCTTAATATTTACCGTGAAGTGAGGTGTAAAGTCTTAAAATCGCCAAACTAAGAAGCTGAACGTCTTAAAATCTAAAAGAAACTACTGGGGCTAAACATGAGGGAGAAGGGGGGTGGGGGGTGGGTGGACCACAAAAACGAACCATCCCCCCCATTTAACGATTATTATCCGTGCATACAGATCAAGGGGTCTTGAATGGATGTCCTGTTATAGCCTACGTGAGTTGCAGTTGGGATGTGTGTACATGCTTAGATTGATATGCAGGATTCGAAGTTGCATAATAAATCGTAGGCAGTGTCCACCATTCTTTAACTGTCTTCGTGGTGCGATGCATAAGGTGTTGATTTTCGGTGTGAGCATCCTGGCTTCGAATCCACGGACTGCCACATGTGTTTGTAAATTTCATTAATCGATTTTAGGAGTATAGTTGGTTGTTGGAAGGAACATAATAATGTTTTTGTTCAGATGGAGATATAGGACGTTCACCTCATTCATAAAACATGTTGCCGGTTTAAGGAGGGGTCACCGTTTTTTGTCTTTCTCTCCTTTTCTCTCTTTCTCTGGCTTGTATCCATTCGGCCCCCATTCAGCCAACTGTTTTAAGACGTTTATCCCTATCCAGGTGTCGATTTTCTTCTTGGCGAGCGATAGCGAGCCAGCATTGTATGGAGAAATCCGGCTTCGCCGGAGAAATTTTTCATCCGAAAAATGTACAAATTTAGCTTGCTGTCAAAACAAAAATATATGCTGACTGATATGATATGATAAATATTTTAAGCATTATTCTAAACACACACACACACACACACACACACACACACACACACACACACACACACACACACACACACACACACACACACACAATTATTATTAGTTAAATAATTACACACACACACACACACAGACGCACCTAAACTTTAACATTGGCCTAACCTTCAGCCTCGGTAAAAAAATATTACCTCAAATATTGTGTTACTCGATGTTTTTATATACTGCAACCTTCTTTCTAAACCAGTCCAAGATTATTACAACAGTGTGGTCCCTCCTGAGATAAATTGGTTGATGAAAGAGTCTGTAGGCCAAAGTCGAGATCAGTTCCATCCAAGTGGTCTAATATTTCAAATTATAAATATGGGAGACAAGAGACTGAAGCAATACAAAGTGGCTGAATAACAAGAGGCCGGAGCAACAAGGGGCCGGAGTGACAAGGGGCCGGAGTGAAAAGGGGCCAGAACAATAAGGGGCCAGAGTGACAAGGTCTGCAGTGACAAGGTCCGCAGTGACAAGAGGCCGGAACAACAAGGGGCCGGAACAACAAGGGACTGGAACAACAAGGGACCGGAACAACAAGGGACCAGAACAACAAGGGACTGGAACAACAAGGGACTGGAACAACAAGGGACCGGAAACAACAAGGGATCAGAACAACAAGGGACTGGAACAACAAGGGACTGGAACACCATGGGTTCAGAGGAATTAAGGGGCCGGAGCAACAAGGGACTGGAACAACAAGGGACTGGAACAACAAGGGACTGGAGCAACAATGGACTGGAACAACAAGGGACTGGAACAACAAGGGACTGGAACAACAAGGACTGGAGCAACAAGGGACTGGAACAACAAGGGATTGGAGCAACAAGGGACTGGAACAACAAGGGACTGGAACAACAAGGAACTGGAACAACAAGGGACTGGAACAACAAGTGACTGGAACAAACAAGGGACTGGAACAACAAGGGACTGGAACAACATGGGACTGGAACAACAAGGGACTGGAGCAACAAGGGACTGGAACAACAAGGGACTGGAACAACAAGGGACTGGAACAACAAGGGACTGGAGCAACAAGGGACTGGAACAACAAGGGACTGGAACAACAAGGGACTGGAACAACAAGGGACTGGAACAACATGGGACTGGAACAACAAGGACCAGAAACAACAAGGGACTGGAACAACATGGGTTCAGAGGAATTAAGGGGCCGGAGCAACAAGGGACTGGAACAACAAGGGACTGGAACAACAAGGGACTGGAGCAACAAGGGACTGGAACAACAAGGGACTGGAACAACAAGGGACTGGAACAACATGGGACTGGAACAACAAGGGACCAGAACAACAAGGGACTGGAACAACATGGGACTGGAACAACAAGGGACCAGAAACAACAAGGGACTGGAACAACAAGGGACTGGAACAACAAGGGACCAGAACAACAAGGGACTGGAACAACATGGGACTGGAACAACAAGGGACCAGAACAACAAAGGACTGGAACAACAAGGGTTCAGAGGAATTAAGGGGCCGCAATAACAAGAGACTAGTACAACAAGAGGCCGAAACAACACGGGGCCGGAGTGCCAAGGGGTCGGAACATCAAGGGGCCGGAGCAACAGGGGCTGGCCAGAACAACAAGAGGCCGGAGCGACTAGTTTACCCGACCAGAGTATACCGTTGACCTCCACCGATATTAAGGGGAGGTATTTAGTTTCTTCCCTAGAACTCCATCAAGCTTAAAATTACAGCCCCTAGACCCCCTTTCAAGATAAATTTGTACATTTTTCGGTAGAAAAAATGTCCCGGCCGAAGGCCGATTCCTCTCAAATTACAGGCTCGCTATCGCTCGCCAGGAAAAAATCGACACTTAAATGGCACGAAAGTTCTTAAAATTGACAGAAATGGGGCGAAAGTTCTTAAAATCGCCAAACTAAAGGGGGCGAGCGTCTTAACATCTAAAACACAATGGGGCTAAACATGAGAGAGAAAGGGGTCCAGAAAAAAATCCCTCCAGTGGAAATCTCCCCTTAACCCTACCATTCCGCCTTCTTATCGGCAGTTCACCCTTTGGAGATTATCACGCATTTTGACAGTTTATTCTGGGTACCATTATTAGACAATTATATACAGCTTAGGAAGGATCTGCGGGAATCGAACGAGTAAAGACAGTCTTAATGCACCCTCTGACTTCCATAATACCCTTCCTAATCTTAATACAGTCGACTAATAATAGCCGGAACATAAACAAACAAATGTGTAATAATAGCCGGAACATAAACAAACAAATGTGTAATAATAGCCGGAACATAAACAAACAAATGTGTAATAATAGCCGGAACATAAACAAACAAATGTGTAATAATAGCCGGAACATAAACAAACAAATGTGTAATAATAGCCGGAACATAAACAAACAAATGTGTAATCTTGAAAGGGTTAAGGGGGGATGGTTCACTTTTTGGGCGATTTTTGCATGTATTCATTATTTTTCTAGTTTCCTCCCTAGACCTCCATCAAATTAAAAAAAACGTCCATTAGATTCCCCTTCTAGATTAATTTGTACATTTTTCGGTAGAAAAATGTCCAGGCCGAAGGCCGGTTCTTCCAACATTACAGGCTCACTATCGTTCGCCAGGGGAAAATTCGACACCTAAATAGCACGAAAGGTCTAAATATTGACTAAGCAATGGGGCGAAAGGTCTTAAAATCCACTAACTAATGGGGCAAACATCTGAAAACTAATGGGGCTAAACATAAGGGGAAAAAGTGGTCCAGCAAACCGACCGGGTTAAAAGGATGAATTGATAGTCGTGTTTGAGGTATTTTCCTTGTTATATTAGGCTATATTTTGTCTTCAGTAATCGAGGGTGCGTTTCTTCAGTTTATTTGGGTTGTCATTAGACGAGTTTCTTCAGTTTGGAAGGCATTTGGGAAGTTAGAGGGGTAATTAAGGGGGGAGGGACCGCTTTTCTGGACTACTTTCTCCCTCATGTTTAGCCCCATTAGTTATTCAGATGTTAAGATGTTTGCCCCATTAGTTAGTCGATTATAAGACCTTTCGCTCCATTTCTTCGTCAATATTTAGACCTTTCGTGCTATTTAGGTGTCGATTTTTCCCCTGGCGAACGATAGTGAGCCTGTAATGTTGGAAGAACCGGCCTTTGGCCGGGAAATCTTTCTACCAAAATTTTTACAAATTAATCTAGAAGGGGGATCTAATGGATGTTTTGTTTTTTATTAATTTGATGGAGGACTAGGGAGGAAACTAGAAACATAATTTGATGGAGGACTAGGGAGGAAACTAGAAACATAATTTGATGGAGGACTAGGGAGGAAACTAGAAACATAATTTGATGGAGGACTAGGGAGGAAACTAGAAACATAATTTGATGGAGGACTAGGGAGGAAACTAGAAACATAACGAATACATGCAAAAATCGCCCAAAAAGTGAACCATCTCCCCTTAACATTGTCAGCTTTGTTTTTCTGAGTAATTAAAGGTCAACATTTCTATACTCGCCATAATGAATAGAATATATAATTTAATATAGATTCTAGATTTTTGAAACTATTCTTGCTTCCAAATTTCTTAAGCTCATCTCTCTCTATCTCATAAGTGCTCAGTGCTGCTTCCTTAAGGGTCGCTCTACTGTGATCTTCTTTCATATCTTACTAACCTCTTGGTCATCCTCCTTTCGGGACTTCGGTGAGACTTTTTCTATTGCACTATCGAACATTCGAAGCCTTCGATAGAGTCTGGCATAAATCTTTAATTTCTAAACTACCCTCTCTCGGTTTCTATCCCTCCATCTGTGCCTTTGTCTCTAATTCCTTTCCGGCCGTTCCATAGCCGCGGTTGTGGACGGCCATTGTTCACTTCCTCACCCTATAAACTCCGGTGTTCCTCAGGGCTCTGTCCTATCTCCTATTCTCTTTCTAATTTTTATAAATGATCTCCTTAACTGTACCTTAATTCCCATCCATTCATACGCAGACGACTCAACCTTACACTACTCAATTAGTTTTTTCAGAACGCCCCAGCCAGCAATTCCTCAACGACAAACGTAATGAAGCCATAGAACTCTTAAATTCTGATCTAAATACTATTTCCAATTGGGGCAGAGAAAACCTTGTTAACTTTAATGCTTCCAAAACCCAATTTCTCCATCTATCTACCCGTCAGGATCTCCCAGCGGACTATCCCTTATTCTTCAACAATACAAAAATCAACCCTTCATCTTTCTCTCAATATTCTTGGTGTCTCTTTTTCTTCTGCTCTCATTTGGAAGGACCATATTACCAGTCTTGCTAAGGCAGCCTCCCAGAAGCTGGGTGTGCTCAACCGCCTTAGGGGGTTCTTTTCCCCAGCACAGCTTCTTGCTCTGTACAGGGGCATAGTGCGCCCTTGTATTGAGTATTGTTCACATGTGTGGGGAGGTTCCTCTCACACCGCTCTCCTAGACAAAGTTGAAAGGAAGGCCTTTCGTATCATTAACTCCCGTCCACTCACCAACTCTCTGCAATCTCTCTCTCTCCGCCGCAATGTTGCATCTCTCTCGCTATTCTATCGCTACTATAATAATCAGTGTTCCTCAGAGCTATCCCAGTGCATACCACCTCCTTTACGTAGGGCACGTGGTACCCGTCTTGCAACTCAATCCCCACCCCTACTCTGTGCAACTCTCCAACCCAAGAGTGAAACGTTACTCTCAAACTTTCTTCTACTCAACAGCTGAGCTCTGGAACTCTCTCCCAGAATCAGTCTTTCCCTCTTCCTATGACTTAAATTGCTTCAAACTCCGTGTGTCCAGGCATTTTGGCTCGAACGTCCCTTGATTTTGGCCCTGTCACTCTTTCAACTATGGGGGAGGCACTCGCTATAGGCAGTAATGCCTTTTGCCTCCCTCAATCACATAGAAAAAAAAAAAAAAAAAAAATTAAAGCAATACACTATAATGAATACAAAACAATACCTTCGAATACCTGAGACCGAAAACCAAACTGGACCCAAGGAACCCAAATACGCAGTTTCCCCTAATGTTTATGTATAGGGGGGGTTGGGGAAGAAGATAGCAGGTGTGTGTGTGTGTGTGAGTATGTGTGTGTGTGTGTGTGTGGGTATGAGTATGTGTGTGTGTGCGTAAGTGTGTGTGTGTCCTTTGTGTGTGTGTGTGATGTTTTTTGTTACAATTTACACACTGTACCATTATTTATTCCCATGTCGATATATTTGGTATTCTAAGTCAATGTTAAGTCAAATAAGAAATATATGTGTGTGTGTGTGTGTATATGTGTGTTACTCAGTTACTTGTTCGTCAAGGGGAATCCACGCAATGCGAGCTAAGATCATTATTATCGCGCCTCCTTAACTGGGAATGTATTGCGTGAAATGCATGTTAAGTGTTTTATGTACTGTTGGAATGGCTGTGGATGTGTGTGTAGTCTGTATTTTTAGCCAATTGGCGACATCGGAAACGAAGGCTTAGGGTGGATCTGTATGGTACCATTCTCACTATACAGTAGACGGTACCGTCTCGCCCGAAGGCTTAGGTAGCCATCAGCTTAGGTGAACCATATGATACCCATCTCGCCTAGTACCATTTTTGCCAACCCCAGATGGGACGTCACAACGTCGTCCACTTATTCCAGGTACCTATTTACAGCTAGGTGAAAGGAGACAAGCCAAATTTGTCTCCGCCCGGCCGGGGATTGAACCCCCGACCCCTCGTGTGTGAGACGAGAGCTGTATGTGCGTGTGTGTGTATGTGTGTGTGGATCATAAGGAAGGTGTGGTGAGTGATGTAGCAGGTACACTCACAACAAGGTACACATTAGCCTCACCTTGAAGAAGCACGTACCTACATGGACGGTTAGGGTCATACAGTCACGAACCATCCCTTCATTTGCATATACAGTGAATTTTCCTCTTGGTTTAAACGAACGTGGAGAACCTACCCACACGGCAGAACAAATTGTGTGTGTGTGTGTGTGTGTGATTGTAAAGAAACGAAAGTAACATTTACCTCTTTGGAGTGATGGGCTGGTCTATCAGATTGAGAGCTGAGAGTTCTCTGCCATACCTATAGCTTACTCTAACTGTTCCTTTTACTTATATATCTTCTAGATCTCAAGTGACGGCGTCTTTTCCGTGGACTGACCTCCCTACTGCCAATCTAGAGGTTGTCAGATAGGGAGCCAAAGCGTCACATTTTACCTTTGCCCCTCAACATTCCCTTCATAATTGCTGAGGGGCACAGGGCCTTGGGTGGGCTTTGGTTTCCCAGGCGTTTCCTCACCCTCCTCAGCTCCTCGTCTTGAGTGGCTTCGGTCACCTAGGCTTTATTAGTGGTAAACAGGGAGAGGGTTCTGTGGGTGCGCTCGGTTATGGTCTTGGTCTTGCTCGGGACCTTTGGGCTGCTCGGCCAGACAGCCTGGGGAACAGCAACAACAACAACAACCTCTTTGGAGTCATCTTCACGTGAGGAGGACTCCACAGAGAGTCGAATCAGTAATTTATATTCACTAGGGCATACTTTTTCCATTATCGTATATGCTATACATATACTGTGAATTGTCAACATTTACTCATGTTTACATTTTTACACATAGAGCCAGTGTTTGACTATTAAATAATTCTTCAGTTGATGGGAGAATTATCATCGTCATCATCGTAAAGCCTTGTATAGAGCCCTGCAGGACCGGCCTATCCTCAAGAGAACGATGACATCCTCTGTGCCACACCACGGTTACTCCGTTCGGCTTACTGAGGTTGTATGTATTGTTTACAGCTTATGTTGAATATTTCTGTACTGTTGGAGTGGCTGTAGTTGTGAGTATTGTCTGTAACTAGCTCGATCATGCTGAACAGGTATTTAACCCTTCTGTACCGGCGACGTTTTTTTAAATTTAATTCTAGCTATATTTAGACGATATATTATGGAATAGCAAGACGTACTATACGCTGTTTCAAATAGGTAGGCAAGAAATCGTGAACCCTAACCTATGTAACTCAGAAAGGGCTAAAGCAAATGGGCTGTAAATTTCCACCCCTATTCCCTGGCTAACCCTTCCCACATGGTATAAATATTAGCTCGATTCCTCCAGTCGTTTGTGAGTTATAGAGGTTAATGTTCAAGAGTTTAGGACTACTTATTTGGAACAGGGTATAGTACGTACAGCCAATCATCTTTTACTCTTCTACTTCTTTCTTCCTTTCTACAGTTTTCTTCACTCTTCCCTTTGCGACCACTCTTTCGCATCTGTCTATCCACCTGTCCTTTGCGTTATTTTCTGGCAACTATTAGACGATTCCCTTCAGAATAAAAAAAAAAATGCCTCCAGCAATAAACAGGCTTCGAACTATCTCACTAAATTACCCTTTTTTTACTACCATAGATACTTTTCTAAATGCACACAATCGTGAAATATAGCTAGGATATATTTTAAAATGATGTCGCCGGTACAGAAGGGGTGAACCTATATATCGAATCTTCACGAGACCATACATTGCTTTAATATACCCTATACAGTATGCTCAGAATTGCACAGTGAAGTTCTCAGCATTTATACAGTTACACGAGATTTTGAACTTTTAAAGCCACGTTCTGAAGCATCTGGACTATAATTATGTATTGTTTTGTTTCGTTTGGGTTCGATACTCATTTTAATAGCTATGTCGCCATTTAAGTGTCGCTATATATATATATATATATATATATATATATATATATATATATATATATATATATATTGGCCAACATCTAGTATATCTTTTGATCTCCGTCACTGGTAGTCTTAATGGGCTTGAAAAGGAAACTCGCAAATAATACTCCAATGCTCTCTACACAACTATACATCAGTTCACGTCCTTTTCTTCAAATTGTCACAGCCAGACTATTATCTCATCCGAGGAAGGATGTCACGAAGTAAAATGACTCATAAGGCCCGAATTCAGAACAGTTGTTTAAACCTCCTCGCTGGTTTAAACCTGAGATTGAAACTCAATCCAGGACTATCGGTATTCAGAATGAAATCCTGAGCCGCTTATCCAGTCAATCCGCGGATTACTCGATCCGAGGTTTAAACCTGCGGGAGGGTAGGTTTGACTCTAGATCGAAGTTATAAAAACCTTAAATTACTCATGATTGCTTACACTAATCCATAAGGAACCCATAATATAAAATAACAAAGACTGGCACTGATTATTTGCAGAGTCTTTGGAGGTATTCTAAGCGAGGATTACATAAATAAGTAATGACAAGTGTAAGAATGCAGCTCAAGCTGTCAATCCGAGGTTTAAACCAGCGGGAGGCTTGACAGACGATCGATTGAAGGCTTCTACTCGCCGATAAAATACCATATTATTATTTCCAACTAACTCAAACTGGCATTAAACCGATTCCATTATATTGTAAAAAACGGCAACAGCTTTTACATTACGTTGGAAATTGTCGAAGCACACCAACAATTATATAATAGGTGCCAAACGAAGGAAGCACTGCCGTAGCCTAACCACTGATGTAGTTATTCGATAATAGTTGATAAATGTCTTGATAACCTGAGATGCTTCTAAGCTGAATAATAGGCTACAAATATAATATTTAAATGTCCGCAAACATTTATTAGATACAATACACATGTATTAGGTTACCATAGAACCAATATTATTAGTCCATTAGCCTACATGTTGCACAGCAAATATAATTATTTACTGTATTCATGCACAATGTTAATACTTTGTACGAATTAAAATATATAGTTTACAATATAATTATAGCCTAAGGAATCACAAGTGAACCATTATTTGCAAATGCATTTAACAAGTAGGATAAGACTTATTTGAGACATGAGTTGTGGAAATTCCCGGCGCGACCGAAGCCGCTCCAAGGACCCGTGCCCCCAGGGAGGGGGCAGGGGATGGTTGTGACGGTTTGGCTCCCGAAACTGCTCCCCGCGGCCGGCATCCGGTTTTCCTCCACTGGTCGTTGATTTTGTCTTCGGCCGTGGAGGGTCGGCAGCCATCTGCGGTTGGCAGCCTCGGGAGGTGGCCC
This sequence comes from Lithodes maja, assembly GCA_037953745.1. Taxonomy (NCBI): domain Eukaryota; kingdom Metazoa; phylum Arthropoda; class Malacostraca; order Decapoda; family Lithodidae; genus Lithodes; species Lithodes maja. Next base: position 14,469 of record JBAKBP010026120.1, read on the forward strand.
CACGGCGTAGACGCCGCCACATCAGCCACAACCACTTACGCCAACAACACAATCTACACTCAATGAGAGCTCTGTGGGAAAGCCCGGTCGTGGCCATGGCCTTTCTCAGGGACTCGGGGCTGTTCGGCCAGGCAGCTTAGGGAACAATAACAAGATCATTACAGGCTGAACAGCTACTTCACCCACAGATCACCTACATCAAGAAACCAAAATCCTCAAAGTCAAAGACCATCTGGACATGAGAGGCACTCAATTCCTGGCAGCATCCTCCACGAACCAAGACCACCCACTAAACTACATGGCAACACACCCACAGACACCAAGAAATATCAAAACAACACCCAGCACACGGTATCACACACAATTATTGTCCTCTCTCCCTCCCTGCCCACCCCGAACCAACTTCCAGAAGCACATCCATACTCATATCTCTCACCGATCCATCCACTCACTCACAGACAACACGCAGCTGCATGCACGACCTCCCGAGATCCATCCTTCCGAATCCTCCCTTTCCTCGCGAGGACAGAGTCCACCTGGCCAGGCTGAGATGCGGACACCATCCAGCTCTCCTGAGCTATCAGAAGAGACTGGATGACTCCGTTGTCGACGCCTGCCCGGGATGTAACACAGCACCCCATACCATTAAACACATCATAGAAGACTGCATTTCACACAACCACTTACGCCAACAACACAATCTACACTCAATGAGAGCTCTGTGGGAAAGCCCGATCGTGGCCATGGCCTTTCTCAGGGACTCGGGGCTGTTCGGCCAGGCAGCTTAGGGAACAACAACAATAACAACAACATGAGTTGTCTTTTTAATAGCCTAGTAGGTTGTAATGATGCATAGTTTATAATTATAACGAGTCACATTGGTTAGGCTACTGTTTTTGCCTACATAGTTAATGGTTACAACGTATTTCAGTTGAGCTATGTAGGCTATACTATATATATTTGTCCATAACACAGATTTTAATGGCACTATCTCACGTTGCCTACACTTTCGTTCTCACTTCGAAATTAATTTATCTTGATTCGGCCGCTTTAGCTTCCCGTCATGCTATTAATATAGCACAATCCCTATGATAAGGTTGAGCATATATAAAAACCATGGTAAGTATGACTAGGCCTCTACTGCTCTCTATTACTTAAAACAAGCGACATGAATCCACGTAGCCTATGTCGGTAAAAGTGAGTCAGTGGAAGCAGCAGCACGCTCATGATTGGCTAGTTTATCAGTACCCTGATAATTTACTTATTATCTGTATTATTCCTTATTTATTCATTAAACTAGATATGTGTACGCAATTTTAACGATTACTTAATAAACTAGTGCTATCCGAATCTAAAGAGCTATTAAATGTCACAGGAAACACAATAATAATGTAGCCTATGTATCATAAAGTAAACACAAGCGAAATAAAGACAAAATAAACGCAAGAAGTAAGCGAGAATGAAGGTTGACTGACTTGCTTAGCCAATCACAGGTCATGCTTCACGTAATACACTTTTACAATAGGCAGTGACGGCATTAAATATAGCCTATCATATAGATAAAATGGCTCATTCATGTGCTTATTGGCTAAATGCATTCCGTACGGCACTGTGATTGGCTGTTGCAAACCTTCGACTTAAACAGAGTTTTAAGCCGTGGATTACTCGATATCGATCTCAATCCCGTGTTCTGAATACGGAAGCCCCTCTCAAGACCCCCACGGTCCCACCACTACCACAATCAACAGTCTGCATCACCACCGCCACCAGCAGTCAACGTCACCGGAGCCGGAGCTGGAGCCGAGGCTGCTGCAGCCTCGGCTCCAGCTCCTGCCACCCTTCAAGATCCAGTGGCCACCAACTCCTCTACATCGTCTGAATACTCCGGCTCCACCATAGAAGACGTCGATGTGGAGGGGATGGAGGAAGGAGACGAGGATGTTGACTTGGTGACTGCCAGCGAGCCTACAAGAACACCATCTCCTTTCTTCGGGGAACCAACCTACGTCTACTCCACCTGCCCGTCAAACAGCAAGACACCTGAACCAAAGAGGCAGAAACAACAGATGCAAAGAAAGAAGACAAAAAAATAGCAAGGTGGTCTAGCCCACCAGCTTTCATCCCTTCAACTCTTCATACTCACCACTTTACCTTGGACTTCAACCTCTTCTTTCATCACTAGTGAGACCCTCTATCTCACAATAAACTTAAACTGTGTTCGATCCAGGATCGAGTAATCTCAATCCCGAGTTTAAACCTGCCCCGAAATCCGAGGTTTAAACCACTGTTCTGAATTCGGGCCTACTGTCTAAATTTGCGCTCCGATTATGCTCGGGACAAAGATTTATATAAAACGGAAGTACTGCATAGGTGACACCCAGGTAGGCGGGCGGGAAAGACGACGACAGAGGTCAAGCGAGCTCCCGTATGCATCTAATAATTATTACATAAATCCACCCTCTTTGATAATTAACTTTTCACTAATTTAGCAAATTTCTATAAGGTATCCAAGTTAGAAAAAGAGCAAAAAATAATTTAAATAATACAATCATAGCAGTGACCATTATAGACTGTCAATGAACTGCCCTTCTTGTTGACAATCGAGTGACGCTTGCTTGTGTTTGTGTTCCGCCGCGAATACATTCTCCCAATTCCGCGTGCATCCGAATACTCCTAGTGCCGCCGCGTATTCCGAGTGGTGTATTAGGATGCCTGGAACGACTAGAGAGGTGAAAAATAGCCGAGACACTGGATAAAAGGTAAGAAAATGGAAGTCAATATGAGGCCTTCGTTCGAGGGAGGTGGTAACTTTGGCGACGGGGCTGATTGGAGGTGCATGGCTGGTATCTTAAGGGGGCCCACCTCGCTTTTTTTCTCTTTCTCTCCCTCTCTCTTTGGCTTGTATCCATTCGGCCCCATTCAGCCTACTGTTTTAAGACGTTTACCCGTCTGGGGTCTGGGAAGCCCACCAGGTAAGAATACCCCCATGGAGTGCGTTCAGTAGGCTATACCCAAACACGCACACGGGATAACTCTACTGAACGTGATCGCCTCTGATTCGACGAATCACGTTTGTGATTGTTTGCAATCAGACGGCGATCACGCTAACACTCCGTGGAGGTGGACTAACATATCATAACAGTAGGCCTAGTATCACCTCGACATTATATTATATAATTAAGCTTAATTAGCCTTCCATGTTATTTATGTGTCGCAATCTCAATTATAAGGTGGCCCACCTATAAAAATCATAGTTATCATTACAATTTTGCTACATAGGCCTATAAGTTAATATAACATAAAATAAGCAACTTAGAACGCAAGTTTAAGAGCCACTTCGTCTAAACTTCAGTGCAGTAAGCCTAGCCTAGCCAGTAACGATTTCGCATTTAAATCTGTAAGCCTACTCGCAAGGGTTCGAGGCTCGATGTTATATTTTGTTTGCGGTTTATATTTAATTTGTTATCGTTATATATTGGCAATGTTACTATGCCAACGATACATTTTAAAGGGTTATAACTTGCTGTACAGGTTTTTGAGCGTGTGTCTATATTATTGATTGATTATTATATTTGTTATGCGGTTTGTATTTAATTTGTATAGTTATATATTGGTAATGTTACTATGCCAATGATATATTTTAAAGGGTTATAACTTGCTGTACAGGTTTTTTCAGCGCTCGTCTATATTATTGATTAATTACTATTTATATTTCTTAAACAACAATTTCTGAGGCATAGGCCTAATTGCATCGTAGGTCAGTTAAGCAGTCTAGTAAGGTAGCCTACCCACGCTATAGTTCAATTTTCAAATGTAATCTAATGGTTACAAAAATAATAGGCCTATGCTTACAAATAACCTATATACACATAGATCGTCAGGAAAAGAAAATGATAATCTTCAAGGACACTACATCCGCCTTATTAGAAACAATTTATTAGGGAAAATAGGGACCAATAGACTTGCCATATTTTTCTCATTATAGGCCTAGTCCGCATGGAGGAATTTCGTTATCGACACTTGAAAAAACCCGATTTCACAGAAAAATACACCAAAAATCTGTCAAAGATGTCAAATAGCGGGGGTGTGGGGGCGGCAGCCCCCACCCATAATACTAGGATAGGTTAGGTAAGGTTGTTAGGTTAGGCTAATGTCCTTTCAAAGGGGTATATAGGCTAGTAAACACTAGGATAGCCTATACCTGGTCAGAGGTAAGAAGAAGAGTCCTGCTGTAGTCTCCTTGAATGTTACCAAGAAAATATGCCTACACATACAGTAGGCTACATCGCCAGGAAGAGATACCCGGTAATATATAATTATACTATTCAAAGGTGAATTACGGAGGCAGAATAAAAAAGATGAGTTACTCACATAAACCATACAGTACCGATATATGAATATAGTTGTCCACAAATATACCAGACACTGATAGTTAGACATAATTCATATGAATTTTTTTATATATTAATAACAATACTCGAAAGCAAATAGGCGACTATTTTCCGCTACGATGATAGGCGCATGAAGTTCGCATCGTCTGCTGACATCACCTGTTACCACAACAAACATGACACGAGCTAGAGGTCTCCCAGATTCTCCCTATCCCTAGTCCCTCTATTCACGATGATGAGCAAAATGGGAACCAATTATGAGTATGAAGTGCTGGTTCCTGATGTATAATTTACACAGTATATTGTATTAATCCCCTTACGAGTCTTTTAGTATGCTAGGGCATTCTCAGGTGACGAACATAGATTCCACAGCAGCCCATACAAAATGTCTACGTCCTTCCTTCAACCATCAATAGGCTATAATTTATAAATACTTTGAGAGTTGAGAATTAGCCGTGGGGTTCTTGGTTGGATTTTATCTGATGTGGATGTGGTTGACGCTCTGTATAAAAGGGTTTGGTTGATTACATCAGGCAAGGCTTACCTTAATGATAAAGGCTAGACACTTCGATCATTCTTACCTTGGTATGAGATGCTTACATAGACTAGGCTAGACACTTCGTCATTCTTACCCTGGTAGATGCTTACATTTATAAATTTCGAAGCACAGTTTTTTTTTTTTTTTTTTTTTTTTCTATATTCCAACTTACTTCCTCTCGGGCATAGGCTGAGAGCCTTAACATTCACCGCTTTACAATGAACAGTGAAGCCCTTGAGGTCTTGTTCCAGTCTAGGGAGTGAGACATGTGAAGCACGTAGAGTACAACGAGCACCTGCCATCTTGCCTTCACATGAGGCACGGTGTTCACTCATGGCCCGAAACGACCCCATCTCTGAAGCCATCTCGTTCCCGTGCTTCACTGTCTCACCCTCTACACTCGGACTCTCACACTTACACACACACAACGCCACCTGTTGAGCAGATAACTCACCAGGCATTGCACCCCTAAAGCATATTTTGAATATGGGAATATTCATACAGTGCTATTTAATCAGGGAACAATGAGGGTATTTTATTGACGTTTCGGTGGGCTTTGTGGTAATGCACTGATACTAGGTACAGCACAAATTCCATCCCAATAATATCTTCCCAGTGATACATCGGGATTTGAACCCGGGACCTTTGGATTACCAGGCCAGTGGCAAGACCACTCCACCACACCTCCCCTAGGTGTAGTTAGGCCTACATTCTAAACCAGGGCCGGATCCAGGACTTTTGAAAGGGGGGGGGGGCGAGGTGTTGAGAAGGGACTATGAGGGGTGACGCCCCCCTGGCCGTCGACGAAACACCATAGACGTGATTCAAACATCAGATTTTCATGTTATTTTTCTAGTTAGGCCTTGTAACTTTTCGTCGATATGCCAATACAAAACATTATAAAGTTTGTAGCAGCACTACTTCAGAAACACTAGGCTATATCAATGATCCATACAAAAGTTATTCATGCAGCTAGGCCCTACTAAATATTTGTTTTTCATGTATGTAAATGGAGCCAGGACATCACCCCTAACACATACAAATAGGCCTAATACCCAACTGTGAAAAATAGGAGAGGGGCGTACGCCCCCCCCCCCCCCACCTAAATCCGGCCCTGTAAAACTTGTAATTATCTTGACTAGGCCTAGTTCAAACTAATGAACACATCGGATAAAGCGGGCATCACACTGGGCCAAATTCTCGCCTTCTCCGATCTCCAGTCTCCGTTTCCGGTCAGTAGCGCCGGCAAATTCTATCACACACGCCAAGCATCCTGGCTGCGTGAGTCTCCGACACAATAACAATGTCCGACCTTAGCCTATATTGGTCCGTTTCACCTATACTGTAATGTATAGTAATATGGATTTACATCTACAATTATAGTGCAATATGACTCAATCTACACGTTAGTGTAATTTATTTTTAAATTTGAAGCTTATACAAAATTATGAGGAAATGTATATTTTGAACTTCTCGGAGGTTATCGAATGTTTTCGATTCATACCAATCGCCGTGGCGTAGGCTATAGAACAGTGGTTATTTACTAGATGCAAGTGGTGTAGCTATGTTAGCATTAATTCACCTTGAAAATTGTTTGTCTACCAGAAACCCTTCTCACAATCAAAACACTTAATTTTGTAGCAAAATATATATTTCGATCGTTATATTGTGGTGTTTCACTTAAACTGTAGAATAATATGGATTGATATTGACAAACTTTGTGTAATAGGACCCAATCTATACGTTCATGTTGCTATATTTTGCGTTTGAAGCTTATATAAGTAGCTATGAGGAAGTTTTTCGCAAAATATAGGCTATAGCCTGACGGAGCCCCTGTCGTCACCTTGGCACTAAGCGATCGTTTATATTGTGCTGTTTCACCAATAATTTGGTGTCGTGGTCTAACGGGGTAAGGCTCTAGCGCTATGTTGGTGACGACTAGCCGCGTGGGTTCGAATCTCTGCTATGCTACGACAGTTTCCAGTGCTATATAGCCTTCGTCGCTTAGTGCTGTAGAATTAATTACAGTTGGGAATATCCCCCAGATGAAATTAATTCATAAGGTTATTCAACCTTCACCAATAATTTAGAGTAATATGGATTTATATCGACAATTATATTTCAATATGACTCATTCTACAAGTTTGCGTTATTATTTTTTATATTTGCAGCATATAATGAGGAAATATTTTGAACTTTTCGGAGGTTGTAGAATGCCTGGTATACTCCTGTGTATGCGGGTAGACTTGTATTTATCTCAATAATTTGGTAATGTTACAATATATTTTGACATTTTACATTCATAAATAGTCCACTAATATACTAGGTTAGGTTAGACTAGGTTAAATATATTGTTCAATGATTCTTAGTAAATAGGCATCTGAAAAACAGTTCCTCCTGCTACACAACCGAATGTTTTCGTTTCATACCAATCGCCGTGGCGTAGGTATAGGAAGTGGTTATTTAGCTGCAAGTGGTGTAGCTATTTTATCATTAATTCACGTAGTTTATGTCTATCCGCAGCCCTTCTCACGATCAAAACACAATTATGTAGCAAAATATATATTTCGACGTCATATACTTGAGATATCAATGAGATTAAATGCGAGCTGTAAAGAGGCTGACAATCTACCGCCGTCAAAAGATGGAGCTTCTCACCCAGTGCGGGAAGCATCCTAGCTCCGTCAAATGGTGAGATTTGTGCTGGAGACTGGCGGTAGCTCCATTTTTTGCGGTAGAATGGCGAGAATTGGCCCAGTGTGATACCCCCTTAAACCAATAGGAAGAGGTCACCACCTTTGGGAAGATAGGATAAGATTGGGTTAGGTATAGGAGAGGATAGTTAATATTAGATTAAACCAATGGATACTCTTAACGTACAACTTTAAATTATTTTGGGTTAGCATAGCCTAATGCATATGCCAAACCTCCTAGGATAGCCTATATCCTGTAGATATTAGAACTGTGCCACTGGGAGAATTGTCAGTCGAAGTAATATTATTTTTTTTGTTCAACCATAACTAGGCTTAGGCTATAGTTCTATGCACATTATGAGCTAATATAGTATTACATAATTTAATTCGGGTAAAATACATTACCCAATGGTAAAATTAGTTCTAGGTTAATTATGTTAATATCTAGCCTACTAAATGGATTGGGGGAGACCTGATTATTTAACTAGATACCGGTATGTCACATAGACCTATTTGGAGTTTGTAAATAGGCCTAGGCCCTATATATGTTAGGCTATTAGGCCTATTATTTATTTAATTTTAAGAACAGTTCTAATATCCAAAGCAAAGGAATACTTAAAGATGTAGTTGGTATAAGCTAGCACCAGGTTATGATGCTCAGACCAAATTCATGTAGGCTATATCACTCCAATTAGACAATTCCTGAAAGCCACCTAACTTTATGATGATATCTGACTACTGACAGTTACATGACTTGACTTTGCACCTCCTCACCGAACACTATCCTTGTGAGGGCCCTGGCCCAGAGGGCTAGTATAAAATAAACACATCAACAACAACAATCCAGGATGCTTCTCAAAAATACGTCTGGTCTGGCTTCAAGTAAAACGAAATTAATCAACATATTCTCACTGTATTGCTTTGAGTGAACTTTGGCATAATTCACTGGTGCCCTAGAAAGATTATTATACCATACAGTCACACAGTTCACCATTATTAATGAATAAATGTCACAGAGGGTATCATCCCACCTTTACTTATATGGGTTTGTTTACTGTCTTCAAATTTTCCCGGTCTCAGGTTACGTCACGAGCCTGCATAGCCAATCAACACACACCTTCTCTCCCAGATGTTTTCTGTCAGCAAGCTTCAACTACGCGCCAGAAAAACAATTATTGCATATTTGTATTATTAGAAGGTTTATTTATAGCACCGTAACGTTCAGTAATGCAACATATCTTGACCATTACTACATTGTAAAATACTAATTGCAGCACTGATTTACTTCCGTAATTCACCTTTAATTCAGCCTCCACATACATCGCCAGGAAAAGAAAATATACGTTTTAATTTCCCAATAGACTAACGGAGAATTGTTTGAAAATTACACGGGGAATAAATAGCTGCCGTTGCCAGATAAGGACCGTAATGACTTTGTCAATATTTCCTAATAAGATTATAAGATATAGGCCTAATAGCCTGATGGTGGCCTACCGTCTGTCTTGAGCTTGAACAAGGATGCTGACTGTAGCTGACAGTGTGACTACCTTAGCCAATAGCCTATAGGCCTATTGATGGATATTATTGATTATCATGTATTGCTTGAAATAGATTATTATCCAACAACCAACTCTACTCCTAAAATCGATTAATGAAATATTACAAACACATGTGGCAGTCCGTGGATTCGAACCCAGGACGCTCATACCGAATATCAACACCTTATGCATTACACCACGAAGGCCGAAAAAGCACATTATAAGGAAAAGGCTCGCACCCTTATTTTCTATGTTTATTCTTCCAGATTTTGAGAAATGAGTGCTTTCATGGTTCTAGTTATAATTCCAACGTGGGGTACAAGAAGGGTTAAGGGGGGCTTTACCTTTGACTGTAGTAGAGATGATGGTGATAGTAGTAGTAATTTTAATGATAGTAGTAGTGATGATGGTGATATTAGTAGCAGTGATTATTATAGCAAAATTACAAGTAAGGATGAGTGCACCTATGTATTAGAGTGAAGGTAGTTATGGAGTAGTCATAGTACGAATATAGTAACCATGAGATCTCGGGTGGAAACCCTACTTTACATAGGGGAGATAATGAGATTATTGGAATATCATTGGGTAAAAATATAGGACCAGCCGATTCGTGTTTTAAAGTTATTATTATTATTATTATTATTATTATTATTATTATTATTATTATTATTGTATTTTTTTTCTTTCATAGGCTATACCACGGTTTTACAGTATATACTAAGGACCGTCGCATTATAGTTTTTACCCATTATCCAACAATCCTAACAGACGCCCCCCACTAGTAGGGAGGGATCAAATTTTAGGTTGCCATGAGATACAGAATGGACTGAGGGGAGCTCTGCCCTATTTCCCCCCCCCCCCCCCATGACTTATTTAAATCAGCATCTATTTGGAAACTAGGGGGCCTAATTGGAGTAATTCCCCACAAATTTGGCGCCGCCACCGTCGATAGGGAGAATTATACTGTAGGTAGAGTCAGGGTCCAGAGAATATAGTCCTTTTAGGGGGGATGGTTCACTTTTTGGCCGATTTTTGCATGTATTCATTATTTTTCTAGTTTCCTCCCTAGACTTCCATCAAATTTAAAGAAAACATCCATTAGATCCCCCTTCTAGATTAATTTGTACATTTTTCGGTAGAAAAATGTTCCGGCCGACATTACAGGCCAACATTACAGGCTCACTATCATTCGCCAGGGAAAACATCGACACCTAAATAGCACGACAGATCTAAATATAGACGAAGAAATGGGGCGAAGATCGCATAATCGACTAACTAATGGGGCAAACATCTGAACATCTGAAAACTAATAGGGCTAAACATGAGGGAGAAAGTGGGTCCAGAAAACCGGCCCATCCCCCCTTGAATCCTATAATAAAAGACGTCGTCGGTACAGAAGGGGTTAACACCACGCTCTCTCCCCTCGTCAGCCTATAGCAACTCCGGTCATTAGTAGAGATCTGGTCCGGTTGAAGAGCCCCTAAAACACCTAATTATCTAGATCAAGGGGAGACAGACCGTTTTTTCTTTCTTCTGGACCCCCTTCTCCCTTATGTTTAGCCCCACTAGTTTTGATTTTTTTTAAGACGTTGGTTCCATTAGTTTGGGGATTTTATGACCTTTCACCCCATTTCATTGTCAATATTAGGATCCTGCGTGCCATTTAGGTGTCGATTTTTTCCTGGCGAGCGATAGCGAGCCTATTATTTAAGAGAAGCCGGGACATTTCGATATCGAAAGATGTACACAGTTACCTTGAAGGAGGGTCTTGGGGTGGGGGGGGGTGGGGGGGGGGTCTTGTTTTAAAGCTTGATGGAGGTCTAGCTAGAAAACTATAAACATTATATAAATATACATAAATGAGCAAATAAATACGCCCATCCCCCCCTAAACCTGTTCAGTACCAGTGACGTTCTTTTAACTTTCTTCAGGCTACTATTAGACGATTTGATTCAGTTTAAAAAGGTCCTCTAGCAATTAACAGGCTTCGAGCTATCTTCATTAATTATTTTAGCTACCGTATATCCTTCCTAAGCTTAGTAAAATCTTCTTAATGTAGTTGAAATCCACTAAAATATACATTGCCGGTACATAAGGGGTTGGGTTTGCCTATAAATCCTAAGATTTGTGGCACGTAGCCTACCCTGATTTATTTGTATGCACACTTGGGTTTGTATGCTTATAATCATAATTTAATATATGAAGTTTTATCGGCCAAGTCTCTCTCTCTCTCTCTCTCTCTCTCTCTCTCTATATATATATATATATATATATATATATATACTGTATATGTGTTTGTGTTCACTTACGATCTTGAGGATCCTTGAGGAACTCTCGCTGGCCATCCTGCTCCCGGAAGAGAGCTTTGAGCTCGTATTGTCCGATCATTGGCTAAGACCTTTTCACACACCATACACCCGGGCAGCGAGGCCACAACTCCTCGAAATATGTCCGGTACCTATTTACAGCTAGGTGAACAGAGGCTACCACGTGAAAGGAGACAAGCCCAACTTGTCCCCACCTGGCCGAGGATTCGAACCCCGGACCTCTCGATTGTGAGTCGAGCGCGCTACCACTTACGCTACTAGGCTTTTACAACTTAAAATTACAGGCTCGCTATCGCTTGGAAGGAACGAAAGGTCTTGATATTTATATAGAAATGAGACGAAAGGTTTAAAAATCGCCAATTTATAATTTTGTTGTATGTGGATGAGGGAGACAAAAGGCAAAACTGCCTGTGACGAGTGCCTCACTCAGAGTTAAAAGAGTGACAGGGCCAAAATCAAGGAACGTTCGAGCCAAAATGACTGGACACACGGAGTTTGAAACAATTTAAGTCATAGGATGAGGGAAAGATGGTTTCAGGGATAGAGTTCCAGAGCTCAGCTGTTGTTGGGATTGTTATGGATTCTTTCTTTCTTCCCTCAGCATATTATGTCATGCCATTAGGTGTGTTATCTAGGGTGGGCGTGACAAGACTAATGGGGGTGTACTCTGTCTTGTAGCACTTTCATAACATACCTCTCTCTCTGTCTCTCTCTCTCTCTCTCTCTCTCTCTCTCTCTCTCTCTCTCTCTCTCTCTCTCTCTCTCTGTCTCTCTCTCTCTCTCTCTCTGTCTCTCTCTCTCTCTCTCTCTGGAAATCAAAGGCCTAAATACACAGACGAATATACAGTATATAATATATATATATATATATATATATATATATATATATATATATATATATGAGAGAGAGGGGAGGGAGGAGACGATGTAGAGATGGCTAGACGGACAGACAGGTGAACTAGCCTCCTTCAACACTAACCCCCCGGGCTATGTAACTCAGGCATGTATTACGTTCCTTGCCCACTGAGAGAGAGAGAGAGCTACATAGATACACAGAGCACACAGACCTCAAGGTCCTTACTAGGCAGTCTGGCCTTACAAACTATATATGCATATATTCATATATATATATATATATATATATATACATATATATACATATATACAGTACACCGGTACACACATATACACACATACACATACATACACATACATACATACATATATATACAGTATATATACACATACTGTACAGTGCACACACATACACTTACATATTTTTTTTTGTTTTTTTTTTTTTTCATATCACCCCAGCCCTCTGCAGATAGAGGTCAAGCCTTCCCTTGAAAGCGTTTATTGTGTTGCTCTCCACCACTCACGCTGGTAGTTTATTCCACTCTGTCGCCACACTGTAGGTGAAGAAACTCTTTGTGACATCTAGGTTTGCCTTTTTGGTTTTTAATTTCATTCCATTTCCGCGAGTTTGATTAGTATTGTTTAATGTGAATAGTGCATTTACATCGACTTTGTCGAAACCTTTTAGTATCTTAAAGCACTCAATAAGCTGACCCCTCAACCTCCTCTTTTTTAATGAGAACAGGTTCAATCGTTTAAGTCTTTCTTCATATGGTTTATTTCTTAATGAGGGTATCATCTTCGTCGCTCTACGCTGTACTGACTCGAGTCTTACAATGTCCTTGATCAGATAAGGTGACCAGAACTGCCCACCATATTCAAGGTGGGGCCTCACCATACTTTTGAACAGTGGCACTATTACGTTTTCATGTTTATATGTAAATTTTCGTTTAATAAAGCCCAATGCTATGTTTGCCTTATTTGCAGCTGCTATACATTGGTCGGAAGTTTTTAGGTTTTCAGATATTAGTACCCCTAGGTCTTTTACTACCGATGCGGTTTTTATTTGTTTGCCATTCATTTCGTATTTGTATTTCATATTTCTGCTACCAACCTGCAGCACCTGACATTTATCGACATTGAAGGGCATCTGCCATTTTTTCGACCACTCTGATATTTTGTTTAAATCAGATTGCAACGCATTTCTATCATCTTCGTTCAGGACTGTATTTCCTATTTTTGTATCGTCGGCAAATTTGGAAATGGTGTTGTTTACCCCTACATCAATATCGTTAATGTAAATGAGAAACAGGACCGGTCCAAGGACTGAACCCTGTGGAACTCCACTAGTGACAGGCTCCCACTCCGATTCCACTCCATTTATCACCACTCTCTGTCTTCTGCCTGTAAGCCAATTTTTTATCCAAGAATGAATTTCACCTTTGATACCTATCCTCTCCAGTTTAGCCAATAGTTTTCGGTGAGGCACCTTGTCGAAAGCTTTTTGAAAGTCCAAGAAGATTATATCTAGTGATTTCGTCATGTCGTTATATGTGAATAGTTTGTTATAAAATTCAATCAAATTTGTTAGGCATGACTTATTTGATCTAAAGCCGTGTTGACTATTTTTGATTAGGTTGTTTGATTCGAGGTAATCTACTATCTTATCTCTAAGGATTTTTTCCATGATTTTTCCTACAATTGAAGTTAGACTAATTGGTCTGTAATTACTCGCTTTGGCCTTGCTACCCTTCTTGTATATCGGCGTAATGTTCGCATCTTTCCAATCACTCGGTACAATCCCCTGTAGTAATGATAAGTTAAATAGTTTTTTTTTTTTTTTTTTTTCTATATTCCAACTTACTTCCTCTCGGGCATAGGCTGAGAGCCTTAACATTCACCGCTTTACAATGAACAGTGAAGCCCGTGAGGTCTTGTTCCAGTCTAGGGAGTGAGACATGTGAAGCACGTAGAGTACAACGAGCACCTGCCATCTTGCCTTCACATGAGGCACGGTGCTCACTCATGGCCCGAAACGACCACATCTCTGAAGCCATCTCGTTCCCGTGCTTCACTGTCTCATCCCCTACACTCGGACTCTCACACTTACACACACACAACGCCACCTGTTGAGCAGATAACTCACCAGGCATTGCACCCCTATAGCATATTTTGAATATGGGAATATTCATACAGTGCTATTTAATCAGGGAACAATGAGGGTATTTTATTGACGTTTCGGTGGGCTTGTGGTAATGCACTGATACTAGGTACAGCACAAATTCCATCCCAATAATATCTTCCCATTGATACATCGGGATTTGAACCCGGGACCTTTGGATTACCAGGCCAGTGGCAAGACCACTCCACCACACCTCCCCTAAAGTTGTGTCAGGGGTTTTGCTATTTCGTCTTTAACATTCTTAATTATTTTCGGGTGGAGCATGTCGGGTCCCGGGGTCTTATTTACATTTAAATTACTCAATTTGCTTTGTACTTCGCTAACACTGATGGTGAAATCTCCTATCACATGAGTTGAGGTGTTATTTTCAAGGGTATGATCGATAATTTCTTCTGTGAAAACTGAGCCAAAATATTTGTTGAGCAGATTTGCCGTGTTTGTGTCACCTGTTATTGTCTGGCCATCTTCTATTAGCGGTCCGATTCCGCTTTTGATCTGTTTATTTTTATTTACATAACTGTAGAATTTTTGGGGGTTTGTGGCACTTTCTCTGGCAATAGTCATTTCGTAATTTTGTTTGTTCGCCCTAATTATTTTGTTCACTTCCCTTCTACTATTTTTGTACAAGTTTTTAATTACTTCAGTGTTTGTGTTATTTTTTACAAGTTTGTGGAGTTGATTCCTTTTTCTTATTGCCTTGCCAATGTCTCTACTGTACCAAGGGGGCATACTTGATTTCGTATTACGTTTTGGTTTCATGAGTACAAATTGTTTATGCGCCTCTGTAATTGTAGACTTAAAATTTCCCCATAGTTCATTTACTTCGTTTATATTTATGAGGTTTGAGTGTATGTTTGATAGCGATTCCTTAAGTCCGTCATAATTTGCGTTTTTGAAGTCCGAAACCATTCCTGTTGTTTTTACTGAGGAATATTTGCTTATAACGTTGATTCTTAAGATTTTATGATCGGACGTTGCCAGATGTTCACCTACATCCAGGTTTGATAATAGATTTTCTTGGGTAGTGATTACGAGGTCTAATATATTCCTGTCTCGCGTCGGCTGTTTTACGTGTTGAGTCAAAAAATTGTCCTGGATGAAGCTTGTCATTAGGCGTGACTCATCATTTTTTCCGGTCGTGGTATTCCAGTCAATTAGGGGGAGGTTATAGTCACCTAGTAAAACTGTTTCGTCGGAATTAAGGGTTTTCTCTAGTATTTCATAACAAATTGTATCATCGGCAACAGTTAGTCTCGGTGGTCGGTACGCTGTAGTGATATTTAAGTTCATGTTTTTTGTATTTATTTTGACGCACACTATTTCTGCATTACTTTCGGGGAGAGTCACCTCAACTGGGTTTAAGTAGGTTGCAACGTACATTGCAACCCCCCCCCCTCTTTGTTTTCCATTGTTACGGTCTTTATGATTTTTTTTATATGGCTCTATGTGATATTCATGAAGTAGATCTTTATTTTTAAGGTTCAGATGTGTTTCCGTTATACAAATAACGTCAACTTTCTCATTTAATAACAGACATTTGAGTTCGTCTATTTTGTTTCTTATTGAGCAGGCATTTATGGATATTATTTGTATATCATTTCTCTCAGCATGCGCTGGATTTGTTTTTCTTATTGGTGGGGATGGGTTTGGGGTTGTGACTTGAAGCCGCGGCGGGTTGTCAAATTCATTCAGTTGGTTGGGTTGGCTTGGATGGGGTTGGGTGGGGTTGTTTAGTGGTTCAGGTAGGTAAATTTTCGCAACTTGTGGGCCATTGGGGTTGACGGTTTCGTTTAAATGGTTGTGATGGACTTGGAAGGGTTGGGCGAGGTTATTTATTTTTCTTAACTGTGCGGGTGGAGTTTGATTGGGTAGGGTTGTGGGAGGGCTTTTCCGGGGGTAGCGATGTCAATACTCAGAGGAGTCTATTAGCATAGTTATCTCTCGGTCCTGACTGGCGTTGTTTTCATGGGCAATGTAGGTTGCTTGATTTAGGGTGTCACTCATGTGCTGAACGCCTTTTTCTGATAAATGAATGCCATCTCCGCTGTACAGGGACGAGTTCCCTACAAAGGTGGTCCAATTGTCCACATACAGTACCTTCTCTTGTTCGCACATGACCTTGACTGCGTTGTTAATTTCTATGGCTCTATTTTGTCCGTATGAGCTTGTTTTAATCCGGGGTATGACGCCGCTTACCACACATTTCGTGGTCTTCCTTTTCATGACTTTAATTAGGTTCTCGAAATCTTTTTCTATGGTCTTGATTGGGGCCTTACCTCCGTCAAAGCAGTCATTTGAGCCAACATTGACGACTACACAGGTGCCCTCTGGTATGGCGGAGTTAGTTATGTCTTTCAAGATATGTTCGACTTTACCGCCTGGAATGACCTTTACTGACCTTTTTCCTCTGTTCTTGGTGGCAAAGGCAGCTCCTTGACCTCGCATGAGACTGTCACCATAGACTAGGGTGAGTTTCTCCTTCCCGCTGACTCCGTGATTTGATGGTTTCGTTGTTTTCCTGTCAGGAATTTTCTTGCCTTTCGAGCTTGCTTTCACGTGGTCAGTTACCTCGTGTGCAAATCTGTTTTTGATAGGGTTACCTGGTGTCGCTTTTCCATTCCCATTCCCATTCACGTGGTCAGTTACCTCGTGTTCATTGTTTTCGGCGAGAACAGCAAATCTGTTTTTGATAGGGATACCTGGTGTCGCTTTCCCATTCCCTTGGGATTTGTTCTTGTTACGCCTGTTGACTACTGTCTGATATAGATCATTGGATGGGTTTTCTTTTTGAAGATTTTTAACAACGTCGACTTGCTTACTCTCTATGTCCTTTACTCGCTCTTTTAGTAAGAAAATTTGATGCGAAAGTACACCTACAGTCTCCTTTAGTGTGAGATTATCTCGCTTCAGTTCGTCAGCCTGTGCCTTGTGTGCTTCTAATGTGCACTCCAAGAGCAACAAGTTTTCACCAGTTAAACACATAAAACACTTGGCATTTGGATACCCATGACGCGGATACCATTCCTTGTAGTAGTTCTTGTTACAGGAGGGGCATTTAATTCTGATCGGTGCCATGATTTGGGGTTAGTGAGGGAGAATTTGCAGAAACGAAAGGTACAAAATGTTGGAGTGGTCACTTCCCTTAAAAGTTGTTCCGATGTTGATGATGCAGGTTGCAAGGTGTTGGTGGAGGGTGAGGGTAGTAGGTGTTGGTGGCACTTTAAAGGTAGTGTTGGTGGAG
>JBAKBP010026121.1:0-32231 GCA_037953745.1 Lithodes maja
GCAACGACTAAGGGTGGAGTCCCGGAAGTGGGCACCGCAAAGTCGTTGCCGAGAAGAAGGTCGACGCCCTCAACTGGCAAACACTCAACGATCCCTACATCCAGCTCCCTGCACACCTCTCCCACTCTCAACTCCAACCTCACAAGTGGGTATGACCTCGTAGCATTTATACCCTGCACCACAACAACTCTGGCCGCATTTATCGGTTTCCCTGTGAAGTTCCTCAACAAAGTTTGCGAAGCCCCCGTATCCCTCAGCAAGTCAACCCTCCGTAGTTCACTCCCCCAGCTCACAAACCCGTGTCCCCGATGGTCACAGAAAGTGTCCCGGACAGGTGTCGAGCCTTCCGTACGCTTCTTTACCGCGTGTGCCTCAGCTGCTGACAACCTACCCCGGGCAGTTGCTGCAGCCTTCAGAGACACACCGATACTGTGAACCAATGACACCGGCTTAGCGGGAGTGTTACTAGGGCACTCACGTGAATAATGGCCTAGCTTCTGACATTTGTAACATTTCACATCCCCAATGGGCTTCTTCCCTTGTGCGGGCGAAGAAGGGGCCTGACCTTTAGTAAACGGGAGAGGCTTGTGTTTGTAGGTGTTATTAGGTGCAATGCATTTAGTGTGGTTATGTGTGTCATAGGATTTGTTATTATCGAAAACTCTGGTGGGTGGGGTATAGCGCCCCTTCTGCCCTGACTCAGCCCTCTGAGCGGCACCGCAACCACGAATCAATGATAATCTGAGGTCTGCCATCTTGGCAGCCTCCTCTACTGTCTTGGGACATTTTTCCTTAATGTTCAGCGTTAGATCGGTTCCAGTGCATTTGTAAAACTGTTCCAGATAGAAAAGTTGCTTAATTTCCTCAGCCGACTCTGCGTGCTCGGACCGAAACCAGTTATTACCTGCATCTGTTAAGTCCCGTGCGTGCTCCATAAAACTGACGTCGCTCTTCTTATTCACGCCACGGAACTTCAATCTATAAGTTTCGGGTTGCAGTTCGTAGGCCCGGAGCACAGCCTCCTTCACCAGTCCATACACGACACTCTCGTCCAGTGACAGTGCATCGTAGGCTTTCAACCCCTTACCCACTAGACGTGATGAAACTAATGCTGCCCATTTAACCTCCGGCCAGTCATACTCACGACACTTCTTTTCGAAACGAGCAAAAAACTCAGTCACTGCTGTCTCATCAAATGCGGGTACTAACTTAATTAAATGCGAAAGTGAGTCTGTAACCCGGTGCCCACCACCGAGATGACGCCCCGTGGTCTCTACTCTAGACTTCTCGACATCCATTTCAGCCTGGTACCTGGTTGCATCCTGATTGGCTTGGATTCTAGCAACCTCTATGCGTTCTATACTAGCCTGTTGTATCTGAGTCTCCTGCAGCTTAAACTTAGCTAGTTCTAGCTGAAATAACATCTCAGGAGACAGGCCTGGGGGGGGAGAGCACAAAATGGGGGATCCACACCGAGACGTGTTTACGGGTAAGCCAGCTTGCCCTTGAGAACCCTCCTGCTGCATCGTGCTAAGACTCGCTGGCTGAGGGCCCAGCTCAGGGGTAGAGTGGAATGGAGGCTTGGAGGGAACCCCCCAAGACCCCACTCCACCCACCGCCCCATCGCCATCACCCAACAAACATGCCACCAAATTCTTCTTGGGCCAACTGTCAGGACAGTCCCGCCCCAAAACCGTGGCTAAACAGCGAAGACCGTAACAATCAATAGCCTGCAGGCGCTGTTCGGTCAAAGGTGTCTGCAAAAATGCCCGGGCATCCCTCTCTCCACTTATAACACTCCCCTCCCTAAACATCTGTTGTACTTGCTGGTTACTAGGCTGTACCGTGTTATCCTCCCCCGTAAATGATGAGTCATTAGACATAGTGCTGGTTATACAATTGCTGTTCATAAAAAAAAAAAAAGTGCTTATTACTAATTGCAGTCTCGACTCACAAAATGTTAAAGATGCTTGAATGACTCTACTCTAGACACCCCCAACGAAACAATCTGCAAGTCCACCAATACAATAATGACACAATAAAAATTCCTCCAATATGCAAGAAAATTCTAGCCAGCTCTACTAGGTAGCATAGAATAGTTCTCCAAAAAAACATGTGATAGGATACTACTGAATCTTGTGCAAGGTCGCCATTTTGTTACGGCTGGATCGGCAATACATATTCGGGATTCTTGATCGTAGGACAGAAATGGCTTATGTGACAACGACACGCTCGATTCCAGTCCCAAATACTATATGCTCCAGACAACAAAAGCACCAACGCCCTACAGAGTTATCGTCTATGGTAACGAGGTACCTTAACTCGGCGAAAGTGTACAACAGGGGTAGGCTATGAGGCTAAACTCCCTCAGACATTTATAGGTTACGTTATTACTAAAGAAATGCAATACTCAAGAAACTACGTTAATATTAAGCCTCTAATAATGTAGAATAGAAGCAGGCTAAAGGTATGACAGTGAAATGCTAAATGACAAATGTACACGCCTACTTGAAAGCGCGTGCACTAGAATAACTGTCCCCTACTAACATGCACTAGCATGTAGCATACAAGATGTTCATGATCCAGTAGATACCTAATAATACACATGGAAGGAACATAAATAGTAGTCACTTATTGTAATAATGAATCTATACTTGGAATAACTAAAAGGTTGCAGGCAACAGTACTGCGCCGGAAGCCTACTACCGCATAGGCTACTTCGCTTCTCTCACTCTGTCTCCCCTCTGAGTCCGTATGCGCCCTACGCAACGGAACTCCGGACACAGCAGCAAAACGACAGTGCAGTTAATTGATACATGAAAGTATTAATAGTGTTGTCTTGTGTGTGAGTAATGTGTATTGTAAAGTGTTACATACATAAACTTAAAGAGAGCTGCAATGCATAGTAAAATAAAGATATAACCCACTCATCATCCCCATGTGTTCTAGCTAGCAGGCCAAGTCACAGGAACAACGAGTCCCAGCACCGAAAGCGAGAACCCAGGAAAAGACTGCAGAGAACACAAGGACAGATAAATTACGTTACTCTACTATACCGGCACTACGAGCGAGCTGTAGTCTCTGGTACTACACTCGCTCCTGGCTCGGTAGGCAAATCAAGGCTAAGTCCTCGCCCCTCTACAGACAACTCCTGGGCATGGTCGGGCTCTTACACATGGCACTAGTCTAGTCACAAATTGGATGATGAGCTGGGCATATAACTCGTGAACATGTAGAACGTTCACCAACTATCCTCATCAAGAAGATCGCTGTTCACATTAACCCCTTAAATCTAATACATGTAAATATATGCTTGTCCTAAGAGTAATACGAGAGGTGAGTGCTGAAACTCCTTTAGGACCTCAAGGGAAGGGTATGCATTTAAATAGAGAGAAGAATGAAATGAGAGTAATGTCGTCAGAGAGAAAGAGTGCAACCGTGAGAAGTTGGGAGAGAGGGCAAGGGATGTTAGAATCTCAAAGGTTCTAGGCAACCTGGTCATAGAGCACACAGCGAGCCTCCAGGCAATGTGCTGTACGACAACATGGGCAGCCCAGGCAGCATAGGCAGGCGGCAATGTACTACCAACCCTGTCGCACCTAGCTATAAGCGCAGGGCTGCCAACCGGTCCATACGTCTGGCAACCACCCCCCCGGCAGCGAGGCGCATTGCTACCCTCTCGCTCTGAAGTCTAACTCACTCTCTCTCTCTGAATTCCCACTGTCTTATCTATCAACTTCTTTATTGATACTACATATTAAATGGAAGGTCTCGACATGGCTTAAAACAAAACCCACCACTGGTTAGCAAATGACGAGACCTTTGCAGAGATACAAAGAACATAGTTATACGTTGTCACACTCAATATAAGCAGCCAGCACGGTACAGCGCGGTACCGTGGCGGTACAGTGGAGTACCAAGGAGTACAATCAGGTTGCGTTGCTACGCACTGGGTGCGTCACACCAAGTACATTCAATTTTCTAACCGACAGAATCTCACTGACTCCCATATATTTTTTAATGATGTAAATATTCCCACTTCCCCTAGTATTGACATTCTCGGTGTAACATTAACTACTAACTTGAGCTGGACACATTATGTTAGAAGCATTGCTAAGAATGCCTCTAAAAAACTGGGACTCCTGTACAGAGTTCGAAAATTCTTCACTGACGAGCAGTTGGCCGTGATATATAAAAGTCATGTGCGTTCTCAGATGGATTACTGTTCACCTCTGTGGGGTGGAAGTGGAGTGGTTGCATTGAGGCAGTTGGACAAAATTCAAAATAAAGCTATTAGATTAATCAATAACCCTGCAATCACACAGGACCTTCCTACATTATCCATACGAAGAAACGTTGCATCCCTTGCATTATTCTACAGATATTTTCACAGCAATTGTTCCGAGGAACTTGCTTCAATTGTGCCGCCTCTCCACATCTTTCCCCGTAGAACTAGGGCAGCTGAGAGCGCCCATGAATTTACACTTTCTCCTCCACAATGCAGAACTTCTGCTTATCAGAATTCATTTATCCCCAGAGCTACTACTCTTTGGAATTAATTTCCCTCGAATTGCTTTCCACAAACTTACAATCTACAAATGTTTAAATCCAGTTGTTACAAACATTTTATGAATGGAGGATGCCTTTAGGCACATGGACCTTTTTGTTTTATCTGTGTTTTTCCTTCCTCCGTTCATTGTCTCTTAAAAAAAAAAAAAAAAAAAAAAAATTAATTGAGTGAATGTGTTAATAACTAATATTTTTTTACTTGAAGGGCCCGGCCATGCCCCGACCCAGAGAGCTTTGGACACCGATGTATTCAGTACATAGACCAGTGCCTGACCGACGCGAACTGCAGTAGTGGGCAGCGGTGTTGTCTCGTCGCCGGCTGTGGCAAAGAGTGTATGAAGTTAGTTGCAGTTTCTTGTTTTGGATATGTAGTTCAACCCTAATCAGTGTAAGAAGACAAGCTTGTTTTGTTCACTAGAGACCACCCCCTAGTAATCATTAACCCTTACGATTTCCGAGCGTGCAACTCGACCTGCCCTCTTCACGAAATTTGAGATAAAGCAAGAAGCAAAAACCCTGTTCCTTGTGTATCAGCGGCTGAAGAGGAATGCCAACACCTCGAAGAAGAAGGAATATAAGAGGAATATGAAGCTGAAGAAATAGCCCAGATTGCAGAGATAGAGGAGGAAATCCTGGAGGATACCGAAGAAGACCCCCAGGGTTTCTAAGACCTCCCCCGCCCGTCATGGCTTCGGCGGGGGAGCCTGCACTCGACAAACCACCACCTATCTATCACCTTGCAAAACTTAGAGGCATTCCAATGCGACTTCTTATTGACATAGGCGCAGCCTGATCATGCCTGTTCAACTCGTTTTATGTTATACATAAGAAACAGTTAGGAAGTTTAAAAACCACCACCACCAACCTCATCAGTGCCGGAGACATTCCCCTACTCATCAAAGGAGAAACAGCACCACTGCGCTACAATGCAGCAGCACAACCAATTCAACATACTACTCGCCCCCGTCATTCCCCTTGCCACCCCAAATAATTCACCCCTGTCTTCCCACCCACCTAAATTGCACATTTCCGCCAAACCCTCCACCACATGTACGAAACAAAAATTAATATCTCCTCAACCCACCATTATCAGTGCCGCTGTGATAATCCAGCGCATATCCATTCCCCCCAACCAACAACAATGGGTATTTTGGGTGACCCCAAAACAAAGGACCACCTGTATGGAACGTTGCCGGATTCAACCCGCTCTTCTTATCTCCAGTAATATCAACATACTAATAGCCAACATCTCGGAAGAAGTTTTAACACTCCCTGAAGGCCTCATCATTGGGGACTTAGACACTTTCGATGACACTGACCCCACCCAAATCACAACCCCCTCCCCCATCATACTCCCCACCCTCCCAGATACGCTAACCATACTGCAAAAACATTAAATGCACCAAGTATTGCAGGAATTTGCCGACGTCTTCGCCCAAAACCCCACCAAAATCGGAAGAACACACGTGGAGGAATACCTAATCCATACTACAGGACCACCCATACTTCAACCTTCTCGCAGAAAAAACCCGCTGCAACGTCAAGAAGAGGACCAACAGGTCCAAGAAATTATGGATGCCGGAATAACTACACCATCCGTCAGCCCCTGGTCGTCTCCCGTAGTCCTAGTGAAAAAGAAAGACGGGTCCACCCGATTTTGCGTGGATTATCGACGCCTAAACGACGCATCAATAAAAGACGCCACATCATTGCCCCGCATCGACGATTCATTGGTTTCCCTCCACGGCTCAAAATGGTTCACCACCCTCGACCTCCATGCCGGATACTGGCAAGTTCCGATCAAGCCCGAACACCAGCAAAAAACAGCATTTTCCACCAGTGGGGGACATCTCTACAAATTCAACGTCCTGCCCTTTGGTCTTTGCAACGGTCCTGTCACCTTTTCCCAGCTGATGGAATCCATGCTAAAGGGAATAACGTGGGAAACCTGTCTCGCATACCTCGATGACATCATCAACTACGCAAAAACATGGTCTGAGCACATACAACGGCTCCGACAAGTATTGCAACGCATCAGACAGGCAGGTTCAAAACTTAAACCTTCCTAGTGCGAGATGGCCCAAAAGACAGTAGCCTTCTTGGGACATGTAATATCCGAGCATGGCATCTCTCCCGACCCGTGAAAACTATCAGCAATCGCCGCCCAAACACCACCTACTACAGTAAAAGGTTTACAATTTTTTTTTTAGGCTTGGCTACCTATTTCAGACGTTTTGTGCATAGCTTCGCCACGATAGCAAAACCCCTCCTCGAACTCACCCACAAAGACACAGAATTCGTTTGGACAAGTGAGAGAGACCAAGCTTTTAACACTTTAAAAGACAAGCTAGTGAATGCCCCTTACAGTAGCATTCCCAGATTATACCCAACCCTTCTGGTTATATACAGACGTCGCACTCTATGCCATAGGTGCGGTCCTCACCCAAATTCAAGACGGGAAAGAGCACATAATAGCCTGCGCCAGCTCCATCCTGAATCAAGCCCAACAAAATTACGCCGCCACCAAAAGAGAATGCCTCAGCGTCATTTGGGCCTTGAACCATTTATGCTCGTTCCTCATTGGCACCAAGGTCGAAATTATCACGGATCATCAATCATTACAATGGCTCCGTCGATCCGAGATAAATTCCGCACTCTTAGTAAGACGGCGAGAAACACTTGAGGAGTACAACTTCGAAATTAACTATCGACCAGGCATATTACACACCAATGCCGACGCCGTCTCCCGCCTATCCGTACCAGACGCCCACACTTTAGCAGCCCTGATCCAATCCTCCCCTACAACATTGCAGAAATCAACAGCCCCTGAAGCATTAGAACCTACCCTACTCCAAGCCTGGCAGACGAAAAGAAAACCCAAGTAGATTCCAAGGGACATTTTTTACCACCTCACCCAGGTCGGTGACAAATTTTCAGAGCTGGGCACCACAAACAAAAAGTCAAGTCAGCAAACTCAAATCAGCAAACCCAGAACATAACTTCAGCAGACACAAATGAGCAAACTTTGTGAAATTTCTGGTTCCAAATGCAAATATGCAAACACAAACCATTTTTCATTATTTTTAAATTTAAACTACAGAATCAAGGGTAAATCAATAAAATCAATCTCTAATGTCAATAAATATATAATTTACTTAAATATAGTGTTGCACAACTTCCAGTGACCTCAGGGATATACATTTTATAAATTTTATATTTACAATACATGCATACAAGTTTAAAAACTGCCTAATCCGCAAAGCGGATGGTACGCCCGCTGGTCCCATGCTGGCAATCACGTTCTCGTCTATTTATTAGTGGCCCCTTCATCATTGACGTTGCGCCTTAACATTGTTTATGGCCAATTATTGAACTCAAGCTTGGTTTTCATACTTCCCGCCCGGGAGAGATCCAAATACGATTGCCACACATCGTGAGCGAAATGCTCTTAAAAAACACTCACAGACTCGTCCTATGTGATGTGGGTACCACTACTAGAAAAAACTAGCAAAAAATAATGTAAAAGTAAAAATTAAACTTGATCTTAGCTCTGCGCTTCTCATGCGTATGTTATTTCCGCATGCTTCACCTTCCTCATTGAAGCGCTCATTCGCCCTTATTCCTCCCTGGCCTGCTTGTGACGGACTTGTCTCGAGGGCGCTCCAGCTCTCCTTTATTCTTCACCTCCCCTCAGAGATGGTGAGTCTTTTTTCATATGTACATGCTAAGTGCTGAGGATAGGTAGCTTATAAACTAGGAGTAGGCTGTGAACGTCCTTTCGCGGGCCCTGGAGACTGTTTTCCGGGTACGTTTGTAAAGGCGAGTGTGTTAGGCGCAATCCTCGTTGTGATAAGGCGAGGCTCCCACGTGCTTGTTTTATTACTCTAGCTCATAATTAGTTCACCGTTAGTCATGAGGCTTCTTATAGTGAACCGGAGCCTGTTGTTTGGTCCGTTTTGGGTGTTCAACAGTATGCTTCCACGTGGGCTAGTGCATCTTGGATTTTCTAACGTAGTTGAGGGGTCCTGCACGGAGCCATGCTGCTCTTCAACCTATGCTTTGTGATTTGTACGTGTTATCTGAGTCTTCGCTGGAAGGCAGGTTTGTGCTATTATCATTGATATCATGGACACCTGCCCCCATCTAGTTGGCCTCATGTAGGTTGTTTATGTATGGCTAGGGAGTGTTATTATTGATATTATATTATTCATGTATAACTATGCCATATTTGTGCACGTTGTTATTTATCCACTATGGAGGGTTGGCCCTTCCGGCGGGATTTGTGAAAAAGTGAGACTTAGTCAACGTGCCTCTAGTTGTTTCACATGGTATTTCCGCCGGGAAACATCTAGAGCTATGTTATAATTTCAGATTATCCTCGTTTGGCACGGGATAGGTCGGATTTTGTCTGTTCTGTTAACAGCATCTAGCATAATTCCGGCTGGACCGGCATTTTACTAAAAATGTTTTCATGAGAGTGCTCGGCTAACCCGCCTCCAAGTAAACAAATTTTCCGCCGCATAAACTTAACAGAGAAAACGTTCGTTGCTTGGTACTGTCCGAACCTTGTCCTGGTGGTTAAAAGTGGAGAGCCACTGCCGCCGGGAAAATTATGGTTGAGCGGAGAAACGAACTCACCCCTTCCTATCTTGAAGCATTTCAGTGATCTGTTTAGCTTATATTAAGGCGCTGGTCCGCCGCGGGAAAAGGCATTAATCTATAAGCGATGGTCGCAGGGTTTAATTCTTTTATAACAAGACGGGTTGAGGTCAGTGTTGGTCACTTAGGTAAGAAGTTATATACACAGGTAACATATGATAGGCTACTAACTACTCACTTACATTTCTGGGGAATGTATTTAACGTAAGGGGAACTAAGATTGTATAGTGTTATTCAACTCTTCTTTCTCTTTATAGTTGGAGATTTTTAATTATAGCTTTTCCAGCCTAGCGTGTCCTTATAAGCATTGATTTCTGGAATTTTCTCACCCTCAGGTTCGCAGTTGGGACACCTAGGAGGATTTGCATCTCTCTGGCGGGAGGGAGTCATGGATAAGAGTGCTTTTGCGTTTTGCTCGGCATTGGGGTGTAAAAATTTAGCGGGCATTGGGCATCTTCTTTGTGCTAGATGTGTACCTTGTTTGGATCGATCTCGTGGTCGTTGACTGTCCAAGTCTTGCCCCAAGTGTTCAGTTTTACGTAATGCATGCTTAACCCATTCAGATGGACAATGTAAGACAATTTTGCTCCATATACAATCGACTTATGTAAAATACTGTAAGACAGTGGCCCATAAATCTTTACAGTTGGATGACCAGTTATTAGAGGATTTTCTTAAAGAGCCGTCAGTTACTTCGCCACCTGCGGCAGACATTCGTGATACTCCCTCCCGCCAATCTAAGCAACTAAGGACCAAGAATCCGCCGGACGTACCCCCCTCGTCTTCCCGGCGTGATAGGTCCCGCTCTCCCGTAGTTGCTTCTAGGCCCAAGTCGCCATCTCTTCAACGCACGTCCAAGAGGCCGCGATCTGACTTTGCCGCCGCCCTCTCATCTGGCGATGATAAAGAACGACGGAGGCACTCCAAAAGACCCTCCTCATCGAAGACGGCGGCTCAGTTACCGTCCATTAAACCGGAACCTAAGTCTTCGTCACGTAAGGAGGCACCCAGAGACACAGCTAGCAATGTCTCAGGCCACTCTCACCGGTTTACCATCCCACACCATGTTCACCCTGACCCTGAGGTCATTCCGGTATTAGGATCGGAAAGGGGCGGCAGTGTTGTGTCTCGCCGTCAGGAGGATGAGTGCTCCTCAGACCGGCCCGCATCAAGTCAAGACCCCATGGAGTATGAGATACCAGATCTAAACTTGCGTGACCTTTCTGAGTTCAAGTTCTCGACTCACAAACAGAAACACACGATGCCGCTGCCCGGGCTGGCGAGTCTCGGTTGGAGGCTTTCCCTGCACCCCCAGCCCGGCCACCGGGATCCATGCTACACCAACATGGAGTAACTACCGAGAAGCTGTCGCCTGGCCAGCGCCCTTCTTCTCAGCACTCGGGAACGCAGGACTCGGAGATGTCCCAGTCCGCATCGCAATCAGACCAAGCAAGTGGGGTTTATATTTCAAATGCAGAATTCCTGGAGTGGCTAGGCTTTATGAAACATGTTAAGGGTGAGCGACAGGTACAGGTTACAGCACCTATTGCCCCGGCGGTGCGACCACTAGGGCAGGTGCCAGTTCAAACTCAGGTTGATGTATACATACCTCCCCCCATTGTCACTCCGGCAGCTCCCACTTTGGGTGCCACATCACTTTTACCATCTAATCTGAAGTTGGTCTCTGATTTACTTCCTCCCCCACTTGATCGACCAATTCCTTTTAAGAAGGGCCCTATGCCCCTGTTATATGGACCTGATACATCTTGGTCTGTCATTAAGCCAAAACGCCCCGAGGTCACACAGCCCACAGTTAAAGGTGAGTCTCCTGTTCTGGAACATTGGCTAATAGAGGCGAGTGAGGCTAAGAAACTAAGGGCCAAGAACCAATCTGGTGAGGTACTTGATGTCATTGTAAAAGCTATTCCAACCATTTCTAATTCTGACTATTTTGTCTATTTGCCATCCCCTGCCTTGCCTCCCGTTTCCTTAGGAAAACTCTTTTCAGATTGGACGAAGTCAGATGGGTTTAATGATATGAAGCTGTTACAGGGTATGACCCCAGAGTTGAATTTAATACCCTTCAGGGACTATGCTGGTACATCAGTCGTTCACATCCAAGGGGGGGAGTCAGGGCCGTGGGCGACATGGGGACAAGAGGCCCAGCTGTTTACCAGCACTATAACTAATAAGAGCAGTCATCAGCTTCCGCTAGAAGACAATCATTGGTTTTCTATGCCGATAGGCAAGGCGGAAGGGATCCCACAACATATTTTTAACTTTTTCGGGGCCCTAAATTATCTGTATGTCAATTGCCTGATCCATTTTGTTCCCCCACACAGGTTCAGATTGATAACAATTTCAAAATGAGGCATAAAGCCTGGAGACTGGCGTCCCAATACCTACTCAGCCGCCAGCTTGGGGCCTCTCTGGCCAGGACGACTGAGTCGGTTACATACGCCGGCAACCAGAAGGCTCTTTCTCTTAGTAGGTGCCTCCTTCTCCAGAACTCAATTAAGTCCCTTGGGGATATCCGAACTGCTCTCTTTGAGGTGGTGCAGGTTCGTCAAGATCTGAGGGTGTACCTGGTATGGAGACTCCCTGTAGAGATCGGTAGATTAATTTTGTCAAATGTATTCACTAAAACTCTAGCCTCTGACGATGACTGGCGTACGGTCAATTTCTTTTAGACTCTCAGCCTGCCACCACTTCTAAGCCTAAGGGTGAGCAATCATTTAAGACAAAATATAATGCTAAGAGTTCCTTTCGTGGTCAGTCCCAGTCCTTTCAGTCATCCAAGACTACCACAACCTATGGAAGTAGCGGGATGTCTCGTGGGCGAGGTCAATCCAGGGGTAGAGGGCATTGGTTCAGAGGGCAGTCTCGGGGTAAACCCAACGGCGATGGTAGCAAGGCCTCTCATCCCCCCATTCCTAAATCAGAGTCACAACCCTCCAATCCAAAAAACTGAGACACCACAAGGCTCTCTCACTCCCAGTGCCACGACAAGGTGAGCCGGATTCGAGAGTAGTACTGCTGGACAATACCAGTCATGCGACTGGCAATTTCGTTCAGGATGCTGACTGTGAATCAGATCAGATTGACACTCCCGCCGCAGGGTTGGATGTGTTCCATCGATCTCACAGAAGCCTACTGGCATGTCCCTATCAACAAAAGTTTTCAGAAATATCTAGCTTTGCGCAACGGGGATCAAACGTTTGTCTTTCAAAGAATGCCCTTTGGTCTAAATCTGGCACCCTGAGTTTTTACAAAATTAGTCCGACAGGCGTTGCTACCATTGCTAACTCAGGGGATCATGGTGTTATGGTACCTCGATGACTGGTTAATAGTAGCTCAATCCGAAGTAATTTGCCTCCAACGTGTACAACAGGTGATAAATCATGTAGCTGCCTTGGGGTTCAAGGTGAACTTAGCAAAGTTCACCTTGATCCCCACCAGGAAAATCCAATGGGTGGGCTTTATCTGGGATACCGAGTTGCTCACTCTGAGTCAGAGCGAGGACAACCGTCAGAGATTTCGGAGGAAACTCTTTCGGTTTCTTCATTCTCTGACGACAATGAGGAGAATCTGGGAATCTCTGGTGGGCTCACTCAATTGGATACAGCTGACGGTCCCGTTAGGTCGTCTGAAGGTCAAGAGAATTATTTTGGAAGGAAACAGGTGCTTTCCGCTGTTGCCAGCGGAAACACTGCGGAAAATTTCAAAGTTAATCCACAACCTCCTGGCGGCTTGGGCGAAGCCAGAAGTAATTCACTCCTCCTTGACATGGACAGCTCCTCCTCCGACGGTCTGGATAGATACGGATGCGTCAGGTACCCTGGGGTGGGGTTACCAGTCAAACCTAGGACATTAGGGTCAGGGTCTATGGTCCAGGTTAAATCATCTTCATATCAATGCCAAGGAGTTGTTAGTCCCCCTATTCTTTTTACAGGAGCACGGCAAGAGCCAGGCGGGAAAGTCCCTAGCCTTCAGAATGGAAAATCTGACTGCAGTGGCATGCATTCAGAAGCAAGGGTCAGCGAGATCTCGAGTGTTACAAGGGTTGTCGGAAAAGATCTTTTGTCTAGCTGCAAGGCTAGAGATTTATCTTCATGCAACATGTCTGCCCGGCGTAGCGAACGTTTGGGCAGACGCTCTGTCTCGGAGACAGAGCACTCAAGTAGAATGGGTTCTCAAGCAAAACGTCTTTCAAGAGATGATTGCAGAGCCCTACTGTCCACAAGTGGACCTGTTCGCATAGGAGGCAAATCACAAGTTGCCTCAGTACCTGACACGCCGGAGTCAGACTCATGCGTGGGGTCCGAATGCATTTCTGGTGGACTGGAACAAATGGATCTCCATTTATCTATTTCCGCCACCAGACGCATCCTTAATGTGCAAAGAAGTTCACAAACTACGGGGTTATCGAGGCATGGTCTCGATGATCGCGCCGTTGTGGCCAGTTCAAGTTTGGTACAATCAATTGAAGACGTGGTGCGACAACCCGGTGTCGCTCCCGATCTCATACTTCCACTTAGACACAATTGGAAACCTCAAGACTTCGATGACTTTCGCCTTGTGGATATTCAGAAGGCCAAGTGGCTAGGCCAGTTTGGGGAAACTGTGACTCAAAAGTTGATTAACTCTTTCAGACTTACATGACGCAACCGTGTCATATGACAGGGTGAACCAAAAACTCATATGACGCTACCGCGTCATATGGACTTATCTTCATAATTCTAGAATAAGTCATATGACGCCCTAGCGTGATATGGAGCTCAGTAAGTCCGGTAAGTTAGATGAAGATCTGTCGTTTGGTGGCAACCCCAGGTTTCTCCGACAATTCTAACGGTCAGCAGTGTGGTTTTGACAGTTGTGTGGTGCAGTGACAATGATACCGGGCTCCCGCCTCCGTAGACTTACTGGAACATAATATGTCTGAAGGAGTTAATCAGTATACAATTATCAACACAAAGACAGTATCAATCTCACTGGAAAGCCTTTACTACCTGGATCGTAGAAACTGACCAACAACAGTCCTCGGTGGCACTGGTGTTTAATTATTTAAATTACCTATTTGATATGCAAAAGTTGTCAGATGTTACATTAAGGAATCACCTCACAGCAATTCAGACAAATTTTTTTGATTTAACTGGTCTGCCCGTGCCAGAGGCGGAGGAGAAGGGGTTCATGCGGTCTTGCTTCTGGCTTCACCCTCCTCCACGTCAACTCACACCCACCTGGTCTCTTGATCTGACCCTTGAAATGCTTCATTGCCGTAACAATTGCCATAATCCTCCTTATGAATTAAAATTTAAGAAAGCCATTTTTCTAATGGCACTAGCCACGGGTGATAAGGTGTCTGAGTTGGCGGCGATGATTTCGGAGCCATCTTGCTTAAGGTTTTCAAGGCGCAACATGAGCGTCCATATTGCACCTGCTCCCAATTTCGTCGCAAAAAATTAGCATAGTGTTACGCTGGCCAGCTTGCCAGAATGCACTCGCAACTCGCTAGCGCTCGCCAGGGCAGTGAAGTGGGCTAAAATTATCGTAGAATGATGTTCTTTCTTTCCTAGTATTCATGTAGTCACAGCCAGATCAGTGGTGGTCTTTGTTCTTGTCTGTGACACATGGAAGTATTTTATATCAGTAATAGAGTATAGGATATGCAGTGTGAAGTTAAGGAGAAAGAGCGAGGTAGGCAGCGAGGTTGTATTATGTGCGTGTGTATGTACATGTGCCTCCCTCGCTCGCGCGGGCTTTCCCACGCCCTTGATTGGCCGGCAGACCTGGCTACGTCATAGGACACTTGCTCTTCATGACGTAGTGGTCTGTGATTGGAGGCCGCTGTCCTGGGAGGGTGGTGCGGGGATCCTTCTCGCGTGTCTCCTTCAGAGCTTGGCACAGCGTGCTTGGTCCTACATGTCCTTTGCAATCTGTCCCCCCATCTAACCCCCTGTACTACTATTTCTCTCTCTGAACTTCTTCTTTTTCATACTTCTCTCTTTATTCAATTACTTATCCCTTATGGTTCTGCATACGAATTCCATAGTTGGCCAGTCGTATTACCAGCACCAGTTCTCCATATATGTTTGCACTAGTTTTAGGGATTATTAGAGTCATAGTCAAATGGTATCATAGTATTGGGGTGCTTCTAATTATTGAGTTGTTCTTTCCTACTATTTAATGCTAGACAGTGGAAGGTATCTTTGGTCATTGTCTGAGTTATGTATGTGGCAAGTCAGAGCCTGTACTACTTCGACAAAGCTAGGTAGCCTGTAACCTTTGTGCATATTTTTCCTTTGCGAGTGTAGCAGTATACAGGTGAAGGGCTTTTGCCTACTCTTACCTGTATGCTTGCTACCTCATTTTGTTGACCTTTGTGGAGCGCCAGGGCAAGACCAGATACTAGAGATCTGGACTTACCAAGAGAGCCTCCAAGTCACTTAACGTAACATAAGGGAAATCTGTTCAAGGGGAGACAGTAGGCTACGAGCATGCTTGCGCTCTGCCTAGTTTCCTGATACCTTTTATGCCACTGCTAGACTTTATTAGTGAGAAAGACAGCATTGGGTTTATTAACTTTCATTGTGTATGCTTCAGGAATTATTCACGCCTTATTTTAGCCTAGGTTGATGCATAGTGCACAACCCAGTTTGGCTGTTGTGTTGGCTAAGGAAGTACTGTTTTTGAGTGGTTATTATTAGTGCTGTTACAGAGTTGTTGCACTCCTTTGTTATATATATGTATCCTACTTATTGGTGTTTTTAAGGTACACGCTTTGGTGTCCTGCCCCTGCATTATTTCTGTTCTATATTAACGAGCATCTTAGAGCATCAGACCTTTTCAGAAGATTCCATACCTGATTGCGGTAGGACTAGACTTCCAGTGTTTTCATAGAGCATTGAAGAGTTTAGTGTTGAGTACAGACTCACACTAAAGTTAACGTAACATATTTTCCTTTATTAAATCTTATGATAGTTTATTCAAGCATTGTTATTACTTTAGAGCATTTTCGTAACGCAAGTAGTCTTGTTGTGAGTTGGCTTTGCCGTCATCGGAAAGCCTTTGTAGAAGTGCACTAAAACCCAGTTAATTGATACCCAGTTATCCAGTAGATTAACTCTGGAGGGTTTTAAGTGTTTTGTTCACCGGCGTAATAGTTCGAGGGTTTGGAATTAACGTACCGTTGTAATAGATATAACAAATGGCCGTTGTTGCAGATATAGCCTATCATCTAGTCCATTATTAAGTGCCCTTGTTTATTTCGTAGTGCCGGTCGTAACAATAGTAACCATGTATTTTCAGAGTTTGAAGTGCCAGCTCTGAAACAAGGCGATAAACACCATTTACTTTGTCCGGTGCAATCGCTCATATTATATATGCGGGAATCTCAGCCAGCTCTGGCAGCGTCTCTCTGGGTTTCAAGGACAGGTAAACGTCTCCAAAAACGATAGCTGGCTGCGTTATTAGTAGGGGTGATTAGAGAGAGTAATCCGGGCGTTCTTGCTAGATCACACGATATCCGGAAGTAGGCTGCCTCACTCAGGTTCTTACATAATTATTCACTCGATGATATTCAGCAGACCAAGCTATGGTCGTCCAATCATACATTCCTGACACGTTACCTGTCCGTTAATCTCATGAAACCGTCTTGCACATGTGTAGTATTGAGGCAGAAAGTTTAATCTATTTTTGTATAAGAAAAGAGGGGGGGGGGGGGGGGAGTGTCCTAGCTAGGGACTCTAACCTGCCTCCTATGTGATACAACATGATGATGAGAATTAAGGTTATGTGATAACCCGTTCCTTAGACTAAAGTAATCTAGTCAGGAAATGTTATTATTTTTTACTTTATGTATGGCAATAGAGTATTAATTTATGCTCAATAATCTTAAGGATAGGATTAAGGGCAAAATTAGAAATCTATTTGTAATAGAGTACCTGTAGGCCGTATATATACAGTATAGGCCACCATATTATCAGTACTTTCTAAGAGACGAGATATTGATTTATTTATGTATCCATAAGCTAAAATGTATAGTTTATGTGTGCGACACCAACTGTTCTGTCAAACGTAACGGTACTACACACACAGGCAACTTTTAAGAGACGCCGCCTGTAAACTCTTTTATTATTTTGATTAAACTATGATCTTTTTCGTACATATTTCATTATGAACCTTAGTAATTTATTAGTGGTTATGATTTTCCTGATGAATATCCCCCTCCAGGCTTGAGATATCAGGCGCATCGTCAATGAAGAAGGGGCCACTAATAAATTATATGTTTGAGTCCCGAAGGAAAGAAGGAAACCTTAATATTTAGTAGTGACCCCAGGAATCATTCACGATTTTGGCCCTCCCTTCCATCCCCTTCCCATTCATCTGCTATATTTTGAGAGTCTTGATATATAAGTTTAAGGGCGAATGAGTGCTTCGATGAGGGAGGCGAAGCGTGCGTAAATAGCAGATGCATGAGAAGCGCAGAGCTAAGATCAAGTTTAATATTAATTTTTACATTATTTTTTGCTAGTTTTTTCTAGAAGTGGTACCCACATCATATAGGACGAGTCCGTGAGTGGTTTTTAAGAGCGTTTCGCTCACGATGTGTGGCATCCCAAAGCTGCTCGTCGGTGCAGCTTTTTCTTTAGTAATATAAGGGGACTTCACTCTAACATCAAATCTGTACACCAATTTCTTCAAGCAGAATCCCTTACTCTCCTTTTTTTGACAGAGACTCAAGTAACATCCACATCTGACATGTCTAGATTTAATTGTCCAGGTTATCAACTGCTCCAAAATTTCAGACCTAAAGGAGGTGTATGTTGCTTCGCAAAATCTGAAATTGGCCTGGAGGAGGTTACTAGTTTCAATTGTCCCTATTTTGATTATTCTATATACAAATTAATTTCTGCTGGTAAATTTAAATACATATGTTGCATCTACCGTTCCCCAAATACTCCTCCAGAGCAAAGTCTTTTTGATTCTCTGTCCTCACAACTAAGTGTCCTCAACTTAAATGCTTCTTCTGAAATCACTGTGTTGGGTGATTTTAATGTCCATAATGTTGAATGGCTCACTCATTCAGCCAGGACTGATGATGCTGGTCTTGAATGTGAGCTATTTGCAGACTCATTTAATCTCACTCAACTAGTCAACCAACCCACCCGTGTACCAGATAATCCTAATCATAATTCCCACCTACTGGACTTATTTTTAACAACCAATTCAGAAAATTATGATGTTACAGTGAGGTCCCCGCTTGAATCTTCTGATCACTGTTTGATACAGGCCACCTGTCTATCACGTACCACACCTTCCCACTCTGAACCTGTTTTGGTGATGTTACGGCTGGATCGGCAATACATATTCGGGATTCTTGATCGTAGGACAGAAATGGCTTATGTGACAACGACACGCTCGATTCCAGTCCCAAATACTATATGCTCCAGACAACAAAAGCACCAACGCCCTACAGAGTTATCGTCTATGGTAACGAGGTACCTTAACTCGGCGAAAGTGTACAACAGGGGTAGGCTATGAGGCT
This sequence comes from Lithodes maja, assembly GCA_037953745.1. Lineage (NCBI taxonomy): Eukaryota > Metazoa > Arthropoda > Malacostraca > Decapoda > Lithodidae > Lithodes > Lithodes maja. Next base: position 18,776 of record JBAKBP010026121.1, read on the forward strand.
AAACTCCCTCAGACATTTATAGGTTACGTTATGACTAAAGAAATGCAATACTCAAGAAACTACGTTAATATTAAGCCTCTAATAATGTGGAATAGAAGCAGGCTAAAGGTATGACAGTGAAATGCTAAATGACAAATGTACACGCCTACTTGAAAGCGCATGCACTAGAATAACTGTCCCCTACTAACATGCACTAGCATGTAGCATACAAGATGTTCATGATCCAGTAGATACCTAATAATACACATGGAAGGAACATAAACAGTAATCACTTATTGTAATAATGAATCTATACTTGGAATAACTAAAAGGTTGCAGGCAACAGTACTGCGCCGGTAGCCTACTACCGCATAGGCTACTTCGCTTCTCTCACTCTGTCTCCCCTCTGAGTCCGTATGCGCCCTACGCAATAGAACTCCGGACACAGCAGCAAAACGACAGTGTAGTTAATTGATACATGAAAGTATTAATAGTGTTGTCTTGTGTGTGAGTAATGTGTATTGTAAAGTGTTACATACATATACTTAAAGAGAGCTGCAATGCATAGTAAAATAAAGATTATCACCCACTCATCATCCCCATGTGTTCTAGCTAGCAGGCCAAGTCACAGGAACAACGAGTCCCAGCACCGAAAGCGAGAACCCAGGAAAAGACTGCAGAGAACACAAGGACAGATAAATTATGTTACTCTACTATACCGGCACTACGAGCGAGCTGTAGTCTCTGGTACTGCACTCGCTCCTGGCTCGGTAGGCAAATCAAGGCTAAGTCCTCGCCCCTCTACAGACAACTCCTGGGCATGGTCGGGCTCTTACACATGGCACTAGTCTAGTCACAAATTGGATGATGAGCTGGGCATATAACTCGTGAACATGTAGAACGTTCACCAACTATCCTCATCAAGAAGATCGCTGTTCACATTAACCCCTTAAATCTAATACATGTAAATATTATATGCTTGTCCTAAGAGTAATACGAGAGGTGAGTGCTGAAACTCCTTTAGGACCTCAAGGGAAGGTTATGCATTTAAATAGAGAGAAGAATGAAATGAGAGTAATGTCGTCAGAGAGAAAGAGTGCAACCGTGAGAAATTGGGAGAGAGGGCAAGGGATGTTAGAATCTCAAAGGTTCTAGGCAACCTGATCATGGAACACACAGCGAGCCTCCAGGCAATGTGCAGCACGACAACATGGGCAGCCCAGGCAGCATAGGCAGGCGGCAATGGACTACCAACCCTGTCGCACCCAGCTATAAGCGCAGGGCTGCCAACCGGTCCATACGTCTGGCAACCACCCCCCCGGCAGCGCGGCGCATTGCTACCCTCTCGCTCTGAAGTCTAACTCACTCTCTCTCTCTGAATTCCTATTGTCTTATCTATCAACTTCTCTATTGATACTACATATTAAATGGAAGGTCTCGACATGGCTTAAAACAAAACCCACCACTGGTTAGCACATGACGAGACCTTTGCAGAGATACAAAGAACATAGTTATACGTTGTCACACTCAATATAAGCAGCCAGCACGGTACAGCGATACAGCGGTACCGCACCGTGGCGGTACAGTGGAGTACCAAGGAGTACAATCAGGTTAAGTTGCCACGCACTGGGTGCGTCACAGTGACTAAATGGCATCACGATAGGGCAGACTGGGAGGGTCTTCAAGGTTTCTTTATTGATATTCCCTGGACCTCTTTCTTTTCTAATGATGCACACTCCACCTTGAGCCACATACAAGATTTTGTAAAAATTTGAATGGAAACATTTATTCCTCATCAAAAGTACAGTAAAAGATCTAATTCACCTAAATGGTTTGACCATAATTGTGCTGGAGTAACTGAACAAAAAGCAATGCATACACAATGCATACACAAGATCAAAAACACATGAAGCCTTTAATTACTTTAGAAACATCAGAAATCATGCCAAAACTATTAAACCTAGCTAAATCAAACTTTCTCCACAAGCAGGCAAATAAACTTCTAAATAATTCAAATGATAACAACATATTTTGGTCTACTCTTAACTCATTCAAAGCCAACTTTACTACTGCTTCATCCATTCCACCATTAACATCTCCGGCTGGCAATCTTGTAAGTGACCCACGAGGTATAGCTAACCTTCTTGCGGATATTTTCTCCACCAACTCAACCTTAGATGAAATAAATCAAGATGTCCCTGTACTTAATTTTAATTCGCCTGAAATTCCATTACTTAAGATCCACACCAGACATGTCAAAACTATTTTGCAGAATCTCTCAGTAGATAAGGCTCCTGGTCCAGATGAAATTCCTCCAATAGTATTTAAGAATTGCTCCTTGGTGCTAGCTCCTGTATTGGCAAAATTTTGCCGTCTGTGTACTCATACCTCATGCTTCCCAGTACCCTGGAAAGAAGCAAACATCCATCCAGTTCCTAAAAAAGGTGCCTCTTCAGATCCATCAAACTACAGACCAATAGCTATAACTTCCACTCTTGGTAAAGTCTTTGAAATTATATTAAATAATCACATAATTAAGCATCTTGAGAATAATAAATTAATCAGTGATAGGCAATATGGTTTTAGACGATGTCGATCAACTGCAGACATTCTTTGCCTTCTTACGCATCAAATCAACCAAGCTACAGACCAACATGCTGAAACTCATACAATAGCACTGGATATATCAAAGGCATTTGATAGAGTCTGGCATCAATCCTTATTGTCGAAGATGTCACACTACGGCCTTGCATCATTAGTTCCACTAATTTTTTCTTATCTTCATAACAGAAAAATGCGTGTAATGGTAGATGGCCTTTATTCTCAATTTCACTCAATAAATGCTGGTGTTCCCCAGGGATCAGTTTTGGCCCCAACTCTGTTCCTCATTCATATCAATGATCTCATATCTACCACTCATAATGCAATACATTCCTACGCAGATGACTCAACACTCCACAGTTCCTTCACATATACCAATTCTTTCACCCAACCCGATCTTATAAATTCAAAAATAAACAGTGCAATTTCTCTGAACCAGGACCTTTCTAGAATTAATGAATGGGGACAAAATAATCTAGTTTCCTTTAATGCACAGAAAACCAAGTACATTAAATTTTCTAACCAACAGAATCTCACGGATTCCCATATATTTTTTAATGATGTAAATATTCCCACTTCCCCTAGTATTGACATTCTCGGTGTAACATTAACTACTAACTTGAGCTGGGCTCGATTCTTCACTGACGGGCAGTTGGCCGTAATATATAAAAGTCATGTGCGTTCTCAGATGGATTACTGTTCACCTCTGTGGGGTGGAAGTGGAGTGGTTGCATTGAGGCAGTTGGACAAAATTCAAAATAAAGCTATTAGATTAATCAATAACCCTGCAATCACACAGGACCTTCCTACATTATCCATACGAAGAAACGTTGCATCCCTTGCATAATTCTACAGATATTTTCACAGCAATTGTTCCGAGGAACTTGCTTCAATTGTGCCGCCTCTCCACATCTTTCCCCGTAGAACTAGGGCAGCTGAGAGCGCCCATGAATTTACACTTTCTCCTCCACAATGCAGAAATTCTGCTTATCAGAATTCATTTATCCCCAGAGCTACTACTCTTTGGAATTCACTTCCCTCGAATTGCTTTCCACAAACTTACAATCTACAAATGTTTAAATCCAGTTGTTACAAACATTTTATGAATGGAGGATGCCTTTAGGTACATGGACCTCTTTGTTTTATCTGTGGTTTTCCTTCCTCCGTTCATTGTCTCTTAACAAAAAAAATAAAAATAAAATCGTATTTGGATCTCTCCCGGGCGGAAGTTTGAAAGACAAGCTCGAGTTCAAAGATTGGCCATAAACAATGTTAAGGCGCATTGTCAATGATTCCGGGGCCACTACTAAATGTTAGGTTTTCCTGCTTCCCTTCGGGACTCAAACCTATAATTTAGACTGCAATGGGATACAGTAATGGGTTGAGAGGGGGCTTTGCCCCCCTCACCCCCCCATGACTTATTATCATCATCATATATATTGCCAGCAGTGGGACAAATAACAAGTATGCCGCGGCACAACCGACTGGACACCCGCTTGATAAACACAACTTACCTAAAGTTTAATATGCCTAGTTTATTTTAGCCTAGGTTACTGGAGATGTCGCCCCGAAAACTAGCCCGGCATTTTGTATGAGAAACTTGATCAGTTTTGGTTAGCTTTGGTTATTAAAAATATATGAAATTAATATATATAACATAGGCCACTTCGTTTGTCCGACATGGGCAATAAAACGTTGGGGCATCTTGTTTTCGGGGAAGAGTGTGTGATGCATGTCGAGTATGAGCATGCTGTACAGAACGCCCAGTCATGCCCCACTCTCGCTAGGATCGTCAGGGCAGGAACTTTGGCTGTAGTCTGTGTAAAGTTTCCTAACTTAGTTTATGTGAGCCGTTGTACTATAAGTATTATAACTATGTATTTTGTTTTCATCTGAGTCAACGAGTTCTATTTTATATCATTAGTTATAAGTGTTGTGTGTGGGACTTATATGTAATGATGAGAGGAGAGAGAGAGAGAAATTGCGTGGCGAGGACCAGTGAGTGCGCCACGCGGGCAGGTAGGCCTAATTCCCTCCTCCCTCCTCCCTCTTCAGCGCGTGGGAAATCCTTTGTCGATCCCAGATTGAGAGAGAATATTACGTAATGATTGCTAGTGGGCGGTCCTTAGTAGTTGGCGATATGCTCACTAGAGGGCCGAGTATAAAAAGGGAAGTCTAGCCGCATTTTCCTCAGAACTCATTAGGCAAAGCGACTTCTCATATCCCTTACAACTATACATATTCTTCCGACTGATGTGAACTTTCTCTACTCTCTGAACCGCCTATCTTCTCCTCTTCCCGACCCTTTATAACCTCAATGACCCCTTTGGTGCAGATTTAGTCAGCCAAAGTATTATCGCTTGAGTTCTCACGAGATATATGCCTATTAGATAGCCTATTTTGGAAGGGATAACTAGAATAGGATTGATTAATGTTTGTTGCACTCGTATATGCATTTCCCTGTGTATGATTATTCATGTTCCTGTTTTCTGCTGATCTAGGTGATGCTAGACTGGGATAAGGCTACTAGAGTTGTGATTCCCGATGTGTATTAGGTTTTGTTGAACCTGTACAATCGCAACGGAGACTTGGGAAGCCTAGGTGGTCTTTCTGACTGTGTACCTTGTGAGTTTAGCACTGTGTTGCGAGTGAGGGCTTTTGCCTCTGCCACCCAGCACTGTGCTAACTCGTTTGCTTGACTTTGAGAGGATCGCCAGGAGAGAACCAGATACTAGTGATCTGGATCTCTCAAGAGAGCATCCCGTCAATTAACGTAATTTGGCCGCACAGTCTTAAGGACCTCGCTAGGCTACGAGCCGCTTGCTCAGCCTTTGTTTCCTAGCCTACTACATCCCAGCTAGACTTTGCTCGGTCAGCAGATACAGCATAGTATTGAAGCTTTCCTTATGTATGTTATTGTTTATGCACTATTGATTTCATGTGTGGCACGCATAAGCTACTTTAGAGATTAGTGGCCCCCGAGCACAATCCTAGTAGGCTATGGCCAGTGCATTGTCGGAGTACTTCTTTTATATGTTTGCCATTTACTACTGTCTATTCTTCTAATTCTTCTTATGTCAATTTAAAGCCTTTAATATTACTTAATTGCCAGTGTGTTGCTTATTGAATTGCTGTTCAAAATCCGATACTTACTTCTTACGAGTATCCGAGAAGCATCTAACTTTATCAGAAGATTCCTTGCTCGATGCTCGAGGACTATTGTTTAACGTAACGTAATAGTGCCGATCCGAAGTAGAGGGTGGAGGACTTCTTAAGTTCTTAGTCAAGGGTGGATTACTTCGGCTTCGGCCAACACTATTCTTTGGTGTTGTTGTATTTACTTCTTTGTTTGATAGTTGACCAGACTAGATAACTCCCGTCTTTTTATTAGTCTGTTGTGAAACGCTAGTACCGAGTTCTTGTATACCCCGTTATAGCAGATAGGACTCTGGAGGGTATTGGTGTTTTTTGTTCGGCTGGCAGTACTCTGGGGTTGGGATCGTGTGTTTCCGTTGTGGCAGCGAGCCATACTCGAGTCCTGTGTGAGAGCCCTAGTGTACCCGAGTGCCCGGTCGTAACAAATGGCGACCTTGCTTAGGATTTTGTGAACAGTATAAATTTTTGCAGAGTTGTACAACATTTGTTTGTTTGTACTTTAGCGTGCATATTGAAGCATATTTTTTTTTGTAGGGCAATTAGTAGAGCATTTAAAAGACTCCAGTTAATTTAGTAATTAGTGCTTGCATAAGGAAGTTTAACACTTTTGTCTCGAGAATTTTTTTGTGGACTTCAGTATGTCGTGCCCTAGCACTGACGAGGAGCGAGAGATGCCATTTGAAGAGGTGCCGTTAGTAATCAGTGAGGAGGATGCTAGAGTTTTTGTGAGTAAGCGGTACCACGTGACGGAGGAGAGGCTGACTGGGGTGGATATTTATGGCTTGCACCTGATAGCCAAGGTTTTGGGCCTATCCAATGTAATAGGGATGTCCAAGAGGGAGCTGATTTCCTGGGTGTTGCGTGGGCGACATGGGGTTTCGGAGGAGAGGGCGTTTGGGGGGGGTTCCTCCCCAGATCCCCTCTCACTCGACTCCCACAGTGCCGTCCACTCAGTTGCCGGAGATTAGCACTCTCCCACAGAGGGATGAGAATTGGCAGATTGGAGTGCCCTCGGGCGGTGCACATGGTGGTTCCCCAGTTTTTGCCCCCCCTCCTTCAGTAGTGGCAGCTCCCTCTTCCTGCCTGTCTCCAGATATGATATTTAGACTTGAGCTTGCAAAAATTGAGAATGAGGCTAGGAAGCATGAGATTGAGGCTGAGTCTAGGAAGCAGGAGAAGGAGATTGAGGCTGAGACCAGAAGGCAGGAGAATGAGACCAGAAGGCAAGAGAATGAGACTAGGAAGCAGGAGAAGGAGATTGAGGCTGAGGTTAGGAGGCACGAGGCTGAGCTTAGGTACGACTCAGAGAAATATTGTGCTCAAATAGATTTAGATAAGACTCGTGCAGAGTCGACAGGGACTCGGATGGGCCGTGAGGGCCAAGTAAGAGAACAGTCCTTGTCCCACTTAGTCAAATTGGTGCCGGCATTTAGTGAAACTGAAGTCACAGAATTTTTTAATCGTTTTGAGAAGAAGTGTAGGGAGCATAATTGGCCTGAAGAGAAGTGGGCAGCTCTAGTCTCCTCAAGACTTACGGGTAAGGGTCTGAAGGCTTATGATGCACTACCTTTAGAGTCTTGCATTGACTACCCAGAATTGAAGAGAGCTGTCCTACGGGCATACGAGTTGCAACCAGAAACATATCGATTGAAGTTTCGGGGTGTTACAAAGACTAGGGAGGCGACCTTTCTTGAACATGCCCGGGACTTAAAAGATGCACTTACAAACTGGACACGTTCTGAGAAAGCTGAGACGGCCGAACAGTTGACTGAGCTGTTTCTGCTCGAGCAGTTTTATAAGTGTACTGGTGCAGAAATGACTTTAACTATTAAAGAAAAGAACCCAAAAACTCTACAGGAGGCAGCTGAGATGGCTGACCTCCGGCTATCACTAATTCGTGGGTGCGGGTCTGCCCAGCGTAGTGAGGCAGGTAACAAGGGGCGTGACGCCCCACCCCCCCGAGTTAGTGATATACATTATTCAAATAAGTACAAGAGCCATGATACCAAGACTGACCACAAGACTAGCACCGTCCCATTTAAGAAGGGGCCGGGCCCTTCCCAGTACCAAGGGAAGCCCAGAGGGGAGTTGGAGTGTTATCATTGTCATGAAAAGGGGCACTTTGCAAGAGTCTGTCCTAGCAAACCACCTACAGCAGCTGTGTCTTTGGCCTGCAACATTGGTGTGTCTCCGAAGTCTTCTGAGTTTGCCCGGGGCAGTTCGTCAGAGGCTGAGGCACAGCCAATGCAGAAGCACCTGGGAGGCTCGAACCCTGCTCAGGATGTTTTTTGCGACCATAGAGGACGGGGTTGCGTGATGTGGGCGGGGCGCAAGCATGGAGTAGAGGTCTTGCGTGATACAGGTGCTTCCCAGACTCTGATGAATAACTTGACTGGCTACCCTATAAATGCGGCTCGGGTGGTAGTGGTGCAGGGTATTAATGCAACTCGGTCATACCCGCTGGTGCGGTTGGAGTTGGAGGTGGATGGTGTGGCACGTGAATTGGATGTCGGGATTGTGGAGAAACTGCCAGTGGAGGGCGTCGACCTTCTTCTCGGCAACGACTTTGCAATGCCCGCTTCTGAGGTTCTACCCTTAGTCGTTGCCGAGAGGACGGCCGACGTGAGTAGGGAAGAGCAAGAGTGTGTCGAGCGGTGCCAGGCACAACCCATGGCGTGTGCTGTCACCCGAGCTCGGGCAGCTAAAGTGTCACAGCCTAGTCCTCCGTCTTCAGACCAGCAGAGGAACGATCAACAGGAGGAGGCTAAAGCTGGAGTTGGTTTTAAGAGTTTTGACTCGGCGGCTCTCCTGGGTGATTCAGTATTGGCACCTATGTTAGAGTCTGGAGAGGCCCCAGGACCTGTCACAGCTAGTGAGGAGGTAGGGCCGGAAGAGACTCCGAGGCAGCAACGTTGCACACGGAGAGAAAAAAGGGTTGCTCAGTTTGATATTGGGGGAGGACTTGGGTTGCTTCGGAAGCATCTAGACAGGTTGGTTCCCTCAGATATTTGTAAACTGCAGTTGGAGGATCCGGAAGTTCAGAAGTGTGGTAATGGTGCTGTCGAGATCAAACACGAGGACGGGGAAGCATGTCAGGTGAACCTGTTGGAGGAGTTTGTGAGGCAACCACCTGAGCAGCCTACTGTCCCTGCGTTGGTCTGCCGCGGCCAAGGTGGAGAAGGAGAGGGGGGCAGTAGGGCACAGGTGGAGGAGAGTAGGGATTGTTATGTCTCGGCGGAGCCGTGGGCGGGGGACACGAGTCTGGTGGCTGTGGAAGCGCTAGAGCACCTGCCTGAGCAGCAGTGTGCAGCACTCCAGCACCAGCTCGGTTCATACCCCACTGGTCGTGCCGAGCCCCTGAGTCTCACAACTCGGGCGGTGCAAGATGTTCCACGGGCAGGTCACGTGAATGTTGAAAGACCGTTAGCCTCGTTGTTTCGGTGGTTCAAGGTGGGCGACGAGGCTTTGGCATGGTTGCCAGGTCAGGGTCGACCCATGGCTGCCAAGGGTGGTGGTCAAAAGGAGGACATTGAGCAAATTGGTAAGGTCGGCTGTGGTATCGCAGTGCCCGGTCGTCGCATAGCCTCCCAATGCTGCTCTAGTCGAATGCAACAGCCCTACCATAGACCGACTGTATCTGGCCATGTCGCTAAAAGCGGTGATGCTGCGCAGGCAGATGTAGTTGCAAGGAATGCGGGGGTGCGCGCGCAACTGCGCATGTACGGTATCGGCGGGGAAGCCTTAGCAATAATGAACTATGGGAGTGACTGCACAGGTGGTACTGATTGTCCCTCTCATGACCTGGCTGTTCTAGGGACGGAGGTGGAGAAGGAGGGAGACTACAGGTTAGAAGCTGCGGTCTCGGCTGGGTTGTGGGAGGGCACTAGGCATGTTGTTCGTGGAGACAGTGCATGGCAGTTATTTACTAGGCTATGGCAGTACTTTCGCATGTTTGTTGCTTCTCCAGGCCTGATGTACGGGGTAGAATCCGACATGCAGGCTGGAGATAGTGCAAGGCTCAGTTTAATTCCCTACCGTATAAATCCTGCTCGACAGCCTATGGTGCAAGCAGAGCTGGATTACGTGTGGACAAAGGGTCTGAGGGATAAGGAATGTCGTGAGTGGTCGTTGCCTGTAACTTTGTCCGAGCGTGCTAAAGAGGTATGTGGTTTTGTTGTGGACGGGAGTACCTACCGGTGCAATGTTATGCCTGACGGACGTAAGAATGCGCTAGCAACGTTTCAGAACCTGATGAATGAAATTGTAAAGGACGATGATGCGCTGGGGCATTTCGAGGTCTATGTTCCAGCCTATGGTCCGGTCGTTGTAGTTTACCCAGATCATCACCCTCTCAAGATCTTGGACCAGTTTCACAATCGGAGTATGAGGCTGACCAGGTGGTCACTAAGGTTATTGGTATATAACCTGGACATACGCCATATTGCCAGTTGTGATAACGTGGTTGCAGATGGTCGTTCAAGGGTATATGATCCTGGGTAGATTGACACACGGGTAGCCTCCTGCTTTAGTTTGAATAGTATTTTGCGCTTGGTGCTTGTTGGCTCGCGGTTGTAGCCCAGCGTATTGGGTCGTAAAGCAGGAGTTGAGCGTTTGGTATAGAAGAAAAATAGGCTGCCCTTATAGTGCAGCCGGGAAAAACATATTAAAATATAAAAATCATAAAAATTCTTTCTTTTTGATATAGATAATTGTATAAGTTTGTCATAGCCTATTGAGTTTGAGTAGTCCACGAACTATCAAACGGCTGATCTGCTGTAAGCTCGCTCTGGGAGCATGATATTGTGTCTTTTGCTATTGTTGGGAGGAGTTATAAAATGTGATTTTTTTTTTTTATAAGATGTGTTTTAGTGATAAACTCAGCTTTGTTTTAGTGCCATGCGGTCGCTGGGTGTGAGGGGCTTGATGGGGTTCTGTGTATCAGATTTTAGCTCAGGGTTGAGCAAGTAAAATCTTGGGGGAGGTGTGACGCATGTCGAGTATGAGCATGCTGTACAGAACGCCCAGTCATGCCCCACTCTCGCTAGGATCGTCAGGGCAGGAACTTTGGCTGTAGTCTGTGTAAAGTTTCCTAACTTAGTTTATGTGAGCCATTGTACTATAAGTATTATAACTATGTATTTTGTTTTCATCTGAGTCAACGAGTTCTATTTTATATCATTAGTTATAAGTGTTGTGTGTGGGACTTATATGTAATGATGAGAGGAGAGAGAGAGAGAAATTGCGTGGCGAGGACCAGTGAGTGCGCCACGCGGGCAGGTAGGCCTAATTCCCTCCTCCCTCCTCCCTCTTCAGCGCGTGGGAAATCCTTTGTCGATCCCAGATTGAGAGAGAATATTACGTAATGATTGCTAGTGGGCGGTCCTTAGTAGTTGGCGATATGCTCACTAGAGGGCCGAGTATAAAAAGGGAAGTCTAGCCGCATTTTCCTCAGAACTCATTAGGCAAAGCGACTTCTCATATCCCTTACAACTATACATATTCTTCCGACTGATGTGAACTTTCTCTACTCTCTGACCCGCCTATCTTCTCCTCTTCCCGACCCTTTATAACCTCAATGACCCCTTTGGTGCAGATTTAGTCAGCCAAAGTATTATCGCTTGAGTTCTCACGAGATATATGCCTATTAGATAGCCTATTTTGGAAGGGATAACTAGAATAGGATTGATTAATGTTTGTTGCACTCGTATATGCATTTCCCTGTGTATGATTATTCATGTTCCTGTTTTCTGCTGATCTAGGTGATGCTAGACTGGGATAAGGCTACTAGAGTTGTGATTCCCGATGTGTATTAGGTTTTGTTGAACCTGTACAATCGCAACGGAGACTTGGGAAGCCTAGGTGGTCTTTCTGACTGTGTACCTTGTGAGTTTAGCACTGTGTTGCGAGTGAGGGCTTTTGCCTCTGCCACCCAGCACTGTGCTAACTCGTTTGCTTGACTTTGAGAGGATCGCCAGGAGAGAACCAGATACTAGTGATCTGGATCTCTCAAGAGAGCATCCCGTCAATTAACGTAATTTGGCCGCACAGTCTTAAGGACCTCGCTAGGCTACGAGCCGCTTGCTCAGCCTTTGTTTCCTAGCCTACTACATCCCAGCTAGACTTTGCTCGGTCAGCAGATACAGCATAGTATTGAAGCTTTCCTTATGTATGTTATTGTTTATGCACTATTGATTTCATGTGTGGCACGCATAAGCTACTTTAGAGATTAGTGGCCCCCGAGCACAATCCTAGTAGGCTATGGCCAGTGCATTGTCGGAGTACTTCTTTTATATGTTTGCCATTTACTACTGTCTATTCTTCTAATTCTTCTTATGTCAATTTAAAGCCTTTAATATTACTTAATTGCCAGTGTGTTGCTTATTGAATTGCTGTTCAAAATCCGATACTTACTTCTTACGAGTATCCGAGAAGCATCTAACTTTATCAGAAGATTCCTTGCTCGATGCTCGAGGACTATTGTTTAACGTAACGTAATAGTGCCGATCCGAAGTAGAGGGTGGAGGACTTCTTAAGTTCTTAGTCAAGGGTGGATTACTTCGGCTTCGGCCAACACTATTCTTTGGTGTTGTTGTATTTACTTCTTTGTTTGATAGTTGACCAGACTAGATAACTCCCGTCTTTTTATTAGTCTGTTGTGAAACGCTAGTACCGAGTTCTTGTATACCCCGTTATAGCAGATAGAACTCTGGAGGGTATTGGTGTTTTTTGTTCGGCTGGCAGTACTCTGGGGTTGGGATCGTGTGTTTCCGTTGTGGCAGCGAGCCATACTCGAGTCCTGTGTGAGAGCCCTAGTGTACCCGAGTGCCCGGTCGTAACAAGTGTTTCAGTAATAATCAGTATTAGCAATTCCGCATCATTTAGGAGGAGGTACGCTGGATCACAGGGGTGCAAGAAGGCGATTCATTCGTGGCCACTTCATTGGGAATGGCAATAAATAGGTAGATCTTCTTTAGATAGATTAAGTAATTTAAGAGAAAGTAGCCTAGGTCTATATTCATTATGATGCTCAGAATATAGGCCTAGCCTAGCTTCAGTTAAAAATTGAATTACACTTTATTGTTAATATAGATGATACTTTCAAAATTAACAATTTCTATTTGACACTAATAAAATGAGTTCGTGATTATAGGCCTAGGCCTATGTGTAGAAGTTAGAACAAACAATATTTAGCCTACATGCTTTGAGGCATTTTGATTGGATTAGGGTAGCCTAATAAAATTAGTTTAGGTTAAGAAAACATTAATAATATCAATCAAAGTAACGATAGCCTAATTTTATTATCTTAAATTAGATTATAGAATTAGGCTAGGTAAAATTAACCACTTCAACCTTTACTCATGTGCTGGTAATAGCTCTTAATGGTGTACAAGCTGTAGGTATTAATAGACAATTTCGACTTGCAGTTCTTGCAAGCGATGATGCCCCTGTAGATTAGACTGCCCCTCTCTATAGACATCTTCTTGCTAACTAGTAACTACAGGCCCATGGAAGGTTCCTTATTCGTTATAAATAATATCACTTTGATGTTATTAGAATGGATATAATGATACCATTGGATATTTTAATGACTACTCTTTATAATGAGATGTATACAGTATAATTGGTACATGTCAATGCATATAGATAATATCGCTAGGGAGTGTTATTATTACGAATAAGGAATAGGGAAACGGGAACCAACTTCAGCCGGGTCCCATGC